>DWNY01001551.1:0-12441 GCA_018250635.1 Telegonus apastus
GACAGGCGGACAGGCGGACAGGCGGACAGGCGGACAGGCGGACAGGCGGACAGGCGGACAGGCGGACAGGCGGACAGACGGACAGACAACGAAGTCTCACTAATAGGGTTCCGTTTGGACCCTTTGGGTACGAACACTAATGGTTATAATACACTTAATGGTTACTGACATTAACGCCCGCGACGGCGGCCACTTGCGCGTGGTGTGCGTGCTAACGCTTTTTTCAAAATTATAATAGCTTAAGTTACGCCTTAGACCTTCAGCTATCTTAAAGTAAAAGCCCCGTCAAAATCGGTCCAGCCGTTTAGAATACTACAACAGCCAAACAGACAGATATTTTTAAAATTGGACTTCATTTTTTTGTTAAAAATATTCTTTAATTAATATAGTAACTCTGCAATGAGCCTATATGTATATGCATTAAATGATTTGATTTAGTATCGTTTAATAAGAAAACCCATGATATTTTCTACTTCAACTCTGTTTTAATTGTAAATCATTTCCCCCAGATGTTAATCTATCGTCAGCCGAAGGCTTCGCTCTTAATTGCATGTGGTTTAGTCATTAGTTCCGCCCGAGTTGCATATTATTATACCCTCCGAGGGTCTATTATATCAGGGTTGTCATGGAGCTCCGTACGGGGAACCGAAAATAACGGATATCTATACAAATAAATAAAATTGAAATATCTGTTTTGAATTCTAATATAAGACCTTTTTTATAAAATGCATATAAAAATATACACGATACCTATTGCAAAAATACAATTATAATTTTTTTGTCTGTCTGTCTCTCGGTCTGTTTGTCTATCGGTGTGTCAGTCTATTTGGATGAGGTAAACGGCAGGACCAATTTTAACGGGACTTTCACTGGAAGATAGCTGAAGGTCTAAGGCGTAACTAAGGCTACTTTAAATTTGATAAAAGGCAATAGCATACCAGCAACTGACATTAGTGCCGACCTCGCAGGCGCTAATGTCAGTTGCTATTAGGCACATATTGTATTCTTTTTTAATTCTTTAACGCGGGTGAAACCGCGTGGACCAGCTAGTCCGAAATAAAAATCTATCCAAAACCGTATCCAAAACTGATATAAAAATTTCTAATAATTTCGAATAGACGTGGAGTTCAAGTATAAAACAAAATTACTGGTTATTACCCGGCACTGCTGACACAGTAACCGTGTAAGTTTCTTAATTGCAAATAAAAATCATTACTTTGTCGTAAATTATTTTCGTTTGACTATTCCTTAAAAATCCTCAATCCGTAACCAAAACTATCGGAAAATCCGAAATAATTTCATATCCGTAACCGTATCCGAAACCGGTATAATTTTTTTTCAGATCCGAAATTTCGTATCGATAACATCCCTACATAATATTACCGCGTAAATATCTTAAAGGTTATGGTTAGGTTAGATGAAGTTGCAATATTTATCCGAATGTCATATAATTAAATTTAAACCTACTACTGTCCCACTGTTAGTCTTTCACCAATGTCTTGTTTAACCCGTGTCTTGAAGGTGGTAGAACCCTTTGTGGTTCGAATCCGGCGTCACCACCAACACCTATTTCTTCCTAATAACAGCAGATTTCAGGGCTACTATGGTCTGGTCTGAAGGATGTGGTAAAAAACACATTTATCAAAGGCGTTCCAATTTAGTTCTCATAGGTAGCAACGAATCCGTAGTAAACCTTAGGCACGATTATGATTTATCAGGGAGATTGCAGATAACCATGGGCGACAGTGGCCAGTGCGACAGAGTTGCATGCTTCCAAATTTAAAGATATATATATAACCGGGCATGAAATAGTACTAACGCGTATTTAACCTCTAGTTACCTATATAAGTAAAACGGGTCTTATGTAAACGGCTATATTAATAACGCATTGTACGCTCATAGCCCCACACTAGGATTTTCTGCTGTGTCGTGGGTGCCATGGACATACACAAACACTCAGACCCAGAACAAAAATCTAAATTCATAATTCATATATTTGTACGGCCGGGGATCGAACCTGGAACCCACTGAGTTTCAGACCGATATGATAACCGTTCCGCCGCGCGGGTCGTCAAACACTATAATATTAGCCCCATTGCACTTAGAGCACGCTTGTTCGACCACATTAGGTTGAATGAACATAATCCTCAAATGCAATGCCTTTGAACCCTACGTCCTTACTCGTTTATAAATTAATAGCCTGTACCTGCGACTTTGTCTGTTTCAAACTATCAATTAAGACTTATCTTTTTTCATTCCGGGTTCTTTCAATGAACACAACTAGAGTAAGATTTGTAAAAATAAAATGTAGCTTACAATGTAGTTTCATTGTTTAATTAATGTGAAGTTTATGACCTATATAAATAAATGAAATCAGAAGAGTCAATTAATTGTTTGAAATGTTAAAATCACAAAGCAGTGATAGCCTAATGGTTTAAATTCGGCCTCTCAATCGGGCGGTCTGGGGTTCAAATCTCAGGCACACACATCAGACTTTTCGAAGTTATGTGCGTATTAGAATTTCATTATCACTTTCTTTAACGGCGAAGAAAAACATTCTGGGGAATTGTGCACACCTGAGAGTTAAATAAAAAAAAGTTCTCAAGGTGTGTGAAGTCTACCAACGCGCACTTGGCCAGCGCGGTGGGCTGTGGCCTAAAAGGCCTCTCACTCCGAGAGAAGATCTGTGCCCAACAGTGGTACATTAATGGATTGGCGATAATGTCAAAATAATTTATTAAATTTTATTAAATGCATATTAAGGTATACACAGTACCTATAACAACAATACATTTATATTTTTGTGTCTGTCTGTTTGACTGAGGTAATCTCTTAAACGGCTAAATTAATTTTGATGAGACTTTCGGTAGAAACTAGATGAAGGCTTAATCCATAACTTAGGCTTTCATTTTTGAAATAAGGATTAGTGCACGCTCCACGCGCATGCAGTCGCTGTCGAGGGCGTTAATATACGTTACTATTAGGCAAGTATATGCCTTTTTACTTCTTTAACGCACATCACCCCACGGTTTGGTGGTCAGCTAGTTGATCAGCTAGTTTTCTAAAACATTAATTAATTCAGTAATTCCAAACACTTAAATGAAATACTTTTAAAATGAGTTTTCCTAAATCTCAGTTCGTCATTGGAGCAAAATATAATAAATACCATTTTTTAAGCCCAATAATAGGTGTTTAAATTGAAAAACAATATCTAAGCATTAAAATCTGTTCAGTGGTTTCATGTGATACTCACATAAGCAAACTTTATAACAGAACTGATGATATAAAACTTGATGAATACTTACTTAATACTAACTTAAATCGCTTTCGATATAACAATACAGTAGACGTAAGCGAATCCAGCGTACCCATTCAATAAATTTCTTGATTACATCTTATATTAAGCTACTTAGTTAAGGCAATAACTTTGTTATGGAGCTTTTGTACCGTAAAGCGTAGGTTAAACAGAAGTGATGCCCGGCGAAGACTAGACGGAAACTTCCTTCACACAGCACTACACTCTACGTTCTTATGCACGATTAATCTTATTGAATTAACGTCAGAGTATGCATTTGGCACGTTTGGCATGTTTAACAAGAAAGGTTTATCAAAAAGGTGCTAGAATTTCGAAACAAACCGCTCAAACTATGACGTACTCGATTCGTAGCGGCGCATTTCGTTTGCACAGCGCGATTATCTCACTGGCTATTTTCAAAACACTGATTATTTTTAAAAACGCCCATGGTATCAGTAACCGGTGCAGTGGAAGATTTTAAAGTGATTATCAAGGATAATACCATCACATACCAGACTTACACTTCTTAAATTCCTTCATACTGTTAGCCAGGTACGCGATATATAACGAACAGCGCGCGGTTATCGCCCGACGTCTCTTCCGTTTGCCCTGCTAGCAATCTATTTAGTTCATCTATATACAATGTTGCCAAGTGTGTTATCAAGCGGCCTTTGTCTTTTTACAGTTAATTTGTTCTTTATGGTTTATAAATACAGTTTACCGTATTAACTAGACTATATTGATCGGAACGATACAATGTTTATGTTGGTTTGAACATGAATGAAACAATGTAAGTATGAAACACGGACACTTTCGTGACATTTATAGGGATTCTTAAATGTCATACATATAATGTTACTAACACGTACCTATGTCACTCTTATAGAAGCTTTGCTTGAAAATTTTCTTAAATCTGTAGATTGGGTGTAGACAAATAAATCTATACAAATAAATAAAATTAAAGTGTCTGTTTGTAATATCAAAATTACAACTTTTTACTTAATGCATATCAAAGTATACACGGTACCTATAACCTATACTGGTTGTGTTCTGCTGAGGATCCCGGAGTCCTCCATGCAGCGCTGAGAACAGCCACTGGGGGTTTTTTAGTGCGGTGAAATCCCAAATAATCGGCGTCGCTCCCACGGCATTGGATACCTTTTGAAGATCCCCTCGTCAACAAAAAAAATGCATTTTGGATTATCCCCGATATATAGGATATAGTAACAAATTTAAAGACGTATTCACGTCAAAAAGCGCTCGTTTTTAATTAATATATAAAATATAAGGTATTCATAAATAGATGGCGCGGCTTTACTTAACCAACTAAGCGAAGCTCGGTCGCTCATCTACAAGATATAAGTAAACAAATTCTCACAAAATCTACTAACTTTCCCGTGAAAACCTAAATGATCAAAGGAAGAAAATAAACAATGCTTTTTCCAAGCTGCAGCTTTACTGAGAAAAACAAAAACTCAGACTCGGATTGCTCACCTAACTTAAATTAGTTTTAAAATTTATTTACGGAAACCTGTATGTCGGGAAGTTGGACTATTTGTTACCTAAAAGTTTAACGTAGATTTTTTAAAATTAAATAAATGTTGCAAACGAGTGTGCAATCAAAAATCTATAGAAATATATAAAATTGAAATGTCTGTTTATTACTTTAAAATAAGAAGGATTTTTGTTTGTTTTTTTTTTTAGATTTCTTGTGGCAAACGAGCATGCAGTCCACCTGATGGTAAGTGGCCACTGTCGCCCATGAACATAGTTAATCAACCCCAGATAAGATCGCACTTCTACTTAATGTTGACCACAGATGCCTTACTACTCTTGAAGACTAAGTTGGAACGATAAGTATATCTCCCTTACCGCACCCTTTAGACCAGAACACAGTAGCGCTTAACACTGCGGTTATTTGGCAGAAATCGGTGTGTCGGTGGTTCTGCCGGAGTCAAACCACATAGAGTTCTACCATCTGATCATTTTTATTACTAAACGCGTTACGTAATCTTCTAAACGGCTGGACCGATTTTGACGGGACTTCCACTGGAAAATAGTAAAACGTCTAAGGCCTAACTTAGGCTACTTGAATTTTTGAAAAGCCTTAGGCCGCTCCACGCGCTTTCGGCCGTAACGGGCGTCAATGTCAGTTGCGGGCAGATATCAATGTATGCCTTTTTACTTCTTTAACGCGGGTGAAACCGCGGGGATCGGCTAGTATATGTACATTATAATTGTTACTGATATTTCAGTGAAACAAGAATATTCGGATACAATAAGCATCTCGCACTCCGTGATGTGCAAATATGTCTTGTTTGTGTACACATGAGTTACGTAGGGTGCTCGATAGTCGCTACATGACATGTTTGAACAGGCATTAGATAAGTGGATACATAATGACATAACACGGTACACAGACTATATAGAAATGGTTTGGGTTTACCCAAAATTATTACTTTAGTACTAATACGGGGCAACGATTAATAGTATAATTTTTATAGATATATTTCTTTTGATGTGTTTGGGAAATAATTATCTGTATTTTAGCGTGGAGATTAGTCGCGTGCGTCAAAAAAATCGTAGACTGAAGATGTGTGCGTGATAAATTTGTATAATTTTAATTTTTATCCGACTGCGTCAGAAGGAAGGTAGTGTTTATCGAGCGTATGTAGATGTCTATTTATGTATGTATGTCCATTTCTTTGGCACGCCCCACAGCCCAAACGGCTTCACGGATTATAAGATATGACGTGTCGTTAGAATCGTCTTAGTTGTCATAGTGACATAATTATACAATTTCTAAATATGATGCCCGTGAATGGAAAAAAGTGGATGGGATGGAATATTTTTATATCATAACAATGGGTATGTATGGGTATGAAATGAACACATTTATCAAAGTCAGATTATTTTAAGCAGTTGGATTTTCGTTTTTAACATATTTTTCTAGTTATAATAATATGAAATTTTGTAACTTAAAAATAAAAGCTTACCAACAACTTTGTAAAACATTTTTTCATAAAAACCCATCTCAAATTTGCTCAAGAAAAGTTTCTGAAGTAAAAAATCAAGGAAAGTCCTCAAAAATTTACCTGACGATCATTTCTTTGAGTGGAATACTTAGCACCAAATTTCAAAACAAGGAACTCGGAACTAAATGAGAAGAATCTTCCTGGAGATAAGATAAAAAAAAAGGCGAAAAACTGAAAAACTCTGAGATTGCAGTCCAATCAAATGGCAGATAATTCGATATCTTTCCCGGTAACTCCCGTTTAGGTCGGCGTGTTTGACTCTTATAAAAAATAAGCTCTATACACAAGAGACTATGCAATTAATATAATGGGCAATAGTTACTTTTTATGTTATAGAAGTAGCTAACGAGCATGCAGCCTAATGGTATATGGCCACTGCCACCCATGGACATATGGACATGTATAATCAGCACCAAATGAGATTACAGTTTTACCTACCTGAAGTCAGCCACAGATGCATTGCTACCCCCGAGGACTAAGTTGGAACGTCTCGAGAAAGTATGTCTCCCTTACCACACTCTTCAGACCAGAACACAGCAGCGCTCAACACTGCTGTTATAAGGCAGTAAAAGGTGTGGCGGTGGTCCGGCGGAGTCGAACCGCATTGAGTTCTACCTACTTTGAACTACTACCCCATGGGCATCTGTAATCAAACTCAGAAAGCATTGAATTCCAAGTCAGTTAGAGATATGTGGATATTTACTGCATGCCCATTTGCTACTCTGTACCTATTACTATTCCACTGCTGGGCATAGGTCCCCTTTTAGGCCAAAGGAGTACAGATCCCCTCCTCCTCCCCCCTGCATCAGGTGATCTGATAACCTGAAGAAAACGTACACAGGACCGGTTGTGGCGCCTATTCGGGGAAGCTTATATCCAGCGGTAAACCTAAAAGGCTTATAAATAGAGGCAGGGGCTTCTTTCAAACTGAGAAGGATTTAAATTGTAAAAATCTAAACTGAGAAAGTTGGTATAATTCGCACATTTTTCAATTTTTCTAAAACGCATTTCATAGAAATATCTTAAAAGAGATTGGTGGATACCAAAACCCTACATAACACCTTTAATTACAATGGTATTGAATAGCACAAAAGCGTCACCCAGGCGTCAATTCTCAATCGAACTCACCAATCATCAAAGGTGCCTACCAATTTCCTGATGTTTGCGGCTATTATTCATGTTCTACGCAATAAGGGTGATTACACGTTAGCAGCTGAACTGATTTTATTTTTGTAATAATTAATTAGCAAACAAACATGCAGGCTATTTGGTGTAAACCGCCGCCCATGGACATTTCCATAGAACACAGGTTTATTCTGAAGTCAATTACAGATGCGTTGCTATTCCTGAGAAGTAATATGGTCGTCTCTTTGTAAGTGAACTGGCAACCACACGTAACACAACACAAGAGCTGTTTTACGCTAGGTTTGGCAGAGGTACCTCCTCGGTCGAATTATACTCGTACTTTTCCTACAATCAGGTAAATTTAATTTGAAATTCATATTTTTTTTTACAAAATTTCCTTTAGTTCTCTTGTTTTACCACACCCTTAAAAGCAATAGGTGGCTCAAAAAAACTCACACAAAAAAATCTAAATTCATTCGAATATCTCGTGCCGGGATCGAACCCAAAACCCATTGCTTGTCAATCCAATCTGGTGACTCGTTCAAAATGCATGTCTCATATTTATTTAAAAATCGTTCAATTCTAGTCGCTCCATCGTGACGTTCGTTTGTTTTGCCCCTAAACTCTCCAACGCTTTGTGTTATTGCATAAGTCAATCAAGGCCCAGAGTCCTTGTATTTGTCTATGGTAATAGAACTCTGTTTACTATATTTCAAAGAACTAGGATCTCTCTGCGGCGTCATCCGCAAAGACCACAATTTCAAATCTATACAAAGAAATAATATTAAAGTGTCTGTTTGTAATATCAAAATAACAACATATGCATATGAAAGTATACAAGGTACCTATAACAAAAATACAATTACATTTTTTTTGTCTGTTTGTTTGGCGGAGGAAACCTAAACGGCTGAACCGATTTTAACGGGACCTTTACTAGAAGGTAGCTGAAGGTCTAAGGCGTAACTTGGCAACTTTTATTTTTGATAAAGCATTATAGGGCAACCGTGGACGGTAACGTCAGTTGCTATTAGGCACATTTTAATGTATGCATTTTTGTAACAAGGATAATAATAACACAATGTTTAAAATACAATGATCAAACATGCAAGATTACATTCAAATTCCATGTTTCACAAAGTTTCAAGATATAAAAAAAATACCTACGTTATTAATTTCCGCAGCGTACATTTAATAATTCTTAAAACAGCCAATCTTCACGGTGCACTATTTTACGATAAATAGCCAAGAAATATAAAAAAACGTACACTCATTAAACGTTTTCAAAGCTAAACTACCTGAATATATTGTGTTCAAATACCAACTACTAACTAATAAATAGTAACGAATGCGTTAGAGAGAATGAAGATTCTTTAAACCTATGCTATTTGCTGAACCTACAAAAGAAGTGTATCGAATGCTCCGTCATTTATTAAAGTGTTACGAAGCGAAGTATCTATGAATTGAGAATGGCGACGGCAGTCGGAATGAGGTTATTGGTTCCTCAACTCTCTCTGAAATGTTTCCTTTTTAAATAAACCAGTCTCTTGGCTTATAGGGTCCTTTTTTAATAAACCAGTCAATTGGCTTATAGAGGCCTTGTTTATCTATTTACACCTTAATGGCTTCCTCGCTATTTGTTTCATTTAAGTGTTCTAAATAAAACATGGTAGACATTTCTGTGATTCGACTCCGGCGGCACCATCGTCACACTCATTTGTGCTTATTAATATCTCTGTTAAGCTCTTTGTTCTGGTTTGAAGGGTGGTAAGAGTCACATACTTGTCCGAATGTTGTAACTTACTCCTCAATGGTAGCAACCGATTTGCGCCAAATCTTTGGTGAGACTCAAATGTCATCTGTTTTTTTAAGAATTTGGAGGCAGCAAAGAACCATATAGGCTACCTGATGGTACGTAACTCAACCATCTATGGACATCTGTAAACCCCAGGTAAGATCAGTAAAAACTTACCTAAGGTTACTTAAACATACCTGCTGCCCTGAATACCGAGTTGAAAGACGTCGGATAAGTTTATGTCCCTTGGTGTTGTAAACGAGATGAACTTATCCAAGACGTTTCAACTACTCCTAAAAGGTAGCAACGCATATCTGGTCAAACTTACATAGGACATTGATCTTATCTTTGAGATCTGGAGGACTTGATTTCAGATGTCTATGGGCGACAGAGGCCACCTACCATCGGGTGGACTGTACGCTTGTTTACTTCCAAACTATAAAAAAATCCTTAGCAGAGAAGATCGATATTCATCCGTCACAACTACGCTTGAATTCATACAAATTGAATCACCTACAATAGACAAAACAAAATATACCTAATATAACAAAAAGGTAAAAGGAACCCAAATCTCTCAGTCAGATAGCAAATTAAAGTATCAATGTCACGAGAATAGATTATCCCAAATCAAGTGTCTCGGTAGATCAGACCCTCAGCTGATGTACATATAAGCTTACAAGTAATACGAATAAAGTTTTCGTTTGATTAACGACTTAATATCAAAAATATTAAACTGACATGACGGCCGGGCAGGACTGTGGACCGTGAAATGGTATTTTACGAAAAACAATAAGAAATAGTATAGCCATCAAAAATTTGATTTGATTTGGTAAATTCCAATCGAATCGAATTGTAATACTGAAGCAGCAAACGAGCAGTCCATCTGATGGCAAGTGGCCACTGCCATTCATGGACATCCGCTATCATACCTGAGGTCGGCCACAAATGCGTTGCTTCCCCTGAGGACTATATTGGAACGCCTCGAATAAGTATATCTCTCTTACCACACCCTTCAAACCAGAATACAGTAGCGCCGAACACTGTTGTTATAAGGCATAAATATTACACATACATACATACCTCATTTCTATTAAAAAATGAATAATGTCGTTGTTTGCTACTTAACGGCAGTAGTCCGAAGAGCACAAGCAAATTCTGAGGCAAAGTGAAAAATATTTCGTTAATAGCAGATTCCTTATAGAATAACTTTTGAATGTCAATAATTTTAATCTACCGCTAATTTGCATGGTGTCTAGTTATAGAGAAGAAGCAGCGAAAGAAACTTCACACAACTTATAAAAAATATACTTAAAAAGATTCAACTTACGCTAATAAGGCATGTCGAGCTGGAGGCGCTTCTGTCACGCAGTTTTATCGGCCAAATAATCGGTAACTATTCAATGAACTAACCAAAACCAAGCATCAATAGCGAGGCACAGACTTCATCAGTCCAAAGTTACGACAACTTAAAACTTGAGTACTAATAAAACCGGGCGGTACCACGTCTCCATAATTCATATTTTCATTAACTGTATACCCAGTTTCGCCAAACGCATAAACAGTTTACGGCTGGAATGGAAAATTGCGAGTACCTTGCATTATACAGTCGAAAACGAAGTACAGGTGTAATATTTCATGTGTACTGTTTTATTCACTGCACTAGCAGTTATAAAAATTAAAATAATGCTTATAAGCAATGACGCTTCGAGCAAAAAACTAGCCTATGTTCATCCTAAGGCTTCAGAGTATATCTATGTAAAGTTTCATCAAAATGGACAAAGCGGTTCTGCCGTGAAAACGTAACAGACAGACAGAGTTAGTTTTACATTTATAATATTAGTATGGTTAGTACTCGTATATTAACCAACATTTATATGACACATATGAAACCGCATAATAAAAATCATTTCCTTTCCATAAACATCTTTTGATTCAATATCGAAAGTCTATAATACCTAGCGCATAGTATGTATTGTGTTGCGTTGTTTGAAGTTGCGGTGCGGCCCGCCTAGAGTGAGTGATGGATCATACAATAATATATGTAGGTGGATTTTTGTGCCGCGTTACGATGCAGCCTGCCCTAATGCGCACGGGCCTTTATATTTAATTAGAACTGTATTGTTCAGTCAGTAAGTCACTATTTGGTAACGCTAACCTGTTTGGGAACTCTAAGCTGACCGATGGTCTTACCACGCAACAGAACGCTTTGTAGTTCGATGTCGGCGGCACCACCGTCACACCTAATCCCGCCCAATAGCAGTAACCGCTTATGTACTCTGGATTGTGGGGACACATCTTTCATCGTCCATGGACGTGTGTGATCGACCCGATATAAAATTAGGTTTTACTTGACGTCATGTCACAGATGCGTTGTTACACTTGAGGATTAAACTGAAACGCGGATAATTATGTCTCTCTTACACCCTTCAAACCAGAATCCTAGACCGAAACCAGAAACCAGAACTTAACACTGCTGTATCAGGCAGAAACAGATGTAGCGGTGGTGCCAATGGAGTCAAACCAAAAAATAACAAGAATCTGGGACCTCTAAATTTCAATAGACCAATGGTTACAATAATTTATCCCCTAAAATAGGAAAATGAAATGGAATAGCATACACGAAAGAATTCACGGAAGTCATGTGATGGTTCAAAATGATCTCCAACCCCTTGACTGAACCGGAAAATGCGTATAAAATCCGCCCAGGTGTTTATTTACACCGTGTAACCTCGTAAATATTGCTGAACGCCTACAAAATTTACCCTATTGTCATATTTCTTTTATCCCTTTTTAGGAGTCCGTACCGTAAATTGAAATAAAGAAAACGCTTAGAACTCTGCTTTTTATTTGTCTGCTCTAAATACATCTGTTGAACGTTCAAATGCAAGAGGTATTAAATACACAATAGTTAGTAGCGATAAACTTTCCAGCGCATACGGCGTCAGAAATTTGTATATTAATTGTTATAAGTTCGATTTTCACCGTTGAAGTTTACTTCCCAGTTATTTATCCAGTTTTAATTTATTGGTAGCGATAAAATTTAATTTAGGTATAATGAATAATTACTTTTTTATTCATTAATCCATAGTAGGTCTACAAAGATTCCTCTGTAGCCGGGGAGTAGAATACGGCTACGGTATCCCCTGCCTATCGTAAGAGGCGACTAAAAGGGGCTTCTGGGGTTGCGGGCGGCT
>DWNY01001552.1:0-12441 GCA_018250635.1 Telegonus apastus
ACAAAAAAGTGATTATAATAAAATACTGCTTCTTTTATTAAAATATAATATAATATAGAAAAAAAGTATTCAATACGTGGCGTAAATTATTAATATTAAATAATCTGCGAATTACGTTGTTGTAACACTTAAAATCTTAATTTGATATCTTAAAAAACGTAGACTTTCAATGTAACTGAAATGCATCTTTCAATGTTTGAACAATATTTCTTGATCAATGTCTAATGTTTAATATCTTCGATATAAGATGGACTGGATGTCCGCTTCCTAGATTACATTAAACCTACAGAACTTATCGAGAGGATTAACAGATTTGTTTCTAAACGTCTTCAATGAAATAAATTACGGCTACAAACCGCATTTTCCAAGAGCTATTTCACGTCCTCAATAATATTTTCTCATTACAGTTATTTACCACCTCAAGTTTACAATTTCAATTCAATGATCGCGCTGATCCTTAAGGCTACTAAGGTAATCGTCGGTTGTGGATTGCGGTAATAAACAATAAAGGATTTACAACATACTCTCTAACAAACCGCTACCGGAGAGGCATTGCACACAGCTATCTGATAACAAGAAACAAGATAATCGTATCGACAGATTTATTAAAATTATCCTTTAGAGATACACTAAGAAAAATACTTTTAAATACGTAAGGAAAAGTACGTTTTCCTTAAATTGAAATTAAGAAACGCGCGCCGTTTGTAAGTTAAGGATTTTTAACATGTTGGCTCTTTTCCTGTTACGCTGCTTTATGTATGCATGCCCCGATCACATGTTTGCGTGATGTGTGGGTAATGTTACCACTAGTGGGCCTTACGGTTAAAGTTAGGCAACATTGGGCACGATCGGGCGTGGAATAGAGAGCCTATAACTTCTGTATTTTAAATGTTGCAGGAGACGTTAACGCCTTAAATGAGCACTTTCATGCACTCTGGATTAGCTTGGTAAAATATTCATCAAACCTCTTCAGTTCTGGAGCCGTCACGAATGTGACGTAAAACGATCACGGCCATTTTCTGTACGTACATTTGACAGGAATTTTAAGTGTATGGTTAGTTAACATAGAAAACGTTACATAATTTCGAAGATATAACAAGATAGGTAGGTGCACCTGGAAAATTGTTGCGAATAAGAGAAACAACTTAAACTAGTGGAGGCATGTTTTCGTAAAATCTCGTTCCGCAGCTTTCGCGAATTACACGGAACCCCGTGGAATCGGTAATCGGCGAAAGCTCCTCATTGTTAGTTTAATCAATTTCCGTACACATGGGGGTATTAATTGCATTGATCTATGATCGAGCGGACGGTTGCGTGCAGGTTAGTGATGTAACCTGTATTCGTTTTCGTTGCGTTCGCAAAGAACGGGGTGATTGTTCGATATGTTATGACTGGTATTTAAAATTTTAAATTTCGACCAACTCCTGACCGCGACTTCGTACGCTTTTAACACCTCTTTAAACCCCTGAACAATAGAGATATATAACCAAAATATATACCAAAAACTCTCAATACTTACCAACATTTCATGAATCTAGATTTAGTAATTTAAGTGGCGAGATAATTATTCCGAAGTGCGGATCATTTATGAAGTTGAATTAAAATTAATTTCTCTTTATCACAAAATTCATTTTTACATAAAAGAATATAATTCAAAATTAACATTCGCATTCGCGTCGAAAAATCCAACATTAGCTAGGTACATCACTAGCGCTTGCGCAAGCGGCTCCCTGGCGCCATCTACCAAGATCTACGGCGCCGGTCCCCCTTCATTATACTCTTATCGCGTCAATGCAAATCCAACAACATTTTAATCTAATAAAAGTCCGTTTTCGTGCAAATACTTCACTTGTTCTAAACACCAGACGGATTCGCGTAGGTTGTGTTTCGAAATGCAGAACGGTTTTTACTCAGCGTGGGTAGATAATTATACGTCTAGCATTAATTTCTGTCGGTTAATGCAGTCAAAATAAATGGCGGTGTACCAGAATGGTCTCGGGATTGAGATAAATTGAAAAATTAAAAGTGGATCGATTTGTTGCAACGTTGTATTATAATTATGGACATTCTTAATAAAGGTAGTTCGAAATGTTTTAACATTCCTTTAAAATGCATTGTTAATATTACATATGCATTGTTAATTGTCTTGTTTAAAATCTACGGAATTACTGCATACTCCTTTTAATTAATTTAATATTGACTTATCACTTTCAATATCACTAGTTATGTACTTACTTACATATGTATTTCCCAGGCTATTGATTAAAATATGACTTGTGATGGTGTAAAAAAAACAATGAAATACAACGTAAAAATTGTACCTATTGTATCAAAAATAATGACTAACAAAAAATTGCACTAAAACGCCATGCGCCTATCAAGCCAAGTTGCAACTGGTCATTAATATTACACTGAAAGCTTGATTGCTACTCTAGGTTTAAATTATTTTGACACTTCCATTTAAATCCAATCTACGTTCGTCAATGGAAGGTTATAAGTACAAAGCTTAGATACTTGTCCCATTAGACGCGAGAAAAGATTAAGGCTAACCGCCCAACAGATACCATCGTGTAAGCAATTTCTAATTTACCCTCTTGTCGCTTAAGCAGAATTGTTACTTTTTATAATTTGGAAGTAACAAACGAGCATGCATTTCGCCTCATGGAAAGGGGGCGCAATCCTTAGTAGAAACCGTACATATGTAGCTTGTAGCTTGCCGTTTTCAGTATGACAAGGACAGTAATCATATCGTGATATCTTGTATCTTCGCAATAAACTTTATTGGATTAAATTATGTAACCAGCAACTACCGTAGTTAATAACGTGCTATACTATTTACTAAGGCACTATATCACTTCTCTTATTAATGCTAGTCTATATATTATACTAAATCAAAACACACATTTAAAAACTTTAATTTAAAAACAGGGTTCAGCGTTGCTGTGTTCTGGGTTGAAAGTGTAAGAGACATCTGTACAAACATTCTCACTTAGTCTTCAGAGGTAGAGACTTGTAGCCGGCATCAGGTATGAATCAAAGTTGATTAGGTCTAAATTATAATGGGACTCCAATCTTGTCCATTTGATTTTTGTCTGATTGGTATGAATAGTCCATACAATTATTATATACAGTCTTACAACAGTCAGATGGAGTGCAAGCTCCTTTGCCAATATTATACAAAAAAAATGTTATTATTAATATTAACGTATATTTTGTTTTCATTACAGGTAAGTAACTCCACAGCTTTGTTGATTTACGTCAGTAAGTATTTACTTTCATTTATAAAGGCAATACCGGCGGGAACATCTCATCAAACCGAGGAATATATCAGAGCGGGATTTGGTCGAGATTTTCCAAGTAAGGATTCAATTTAATAATTCAAATATGTGAAGGCGGCGCTAGGAGCATAAAGGCAATTCTAAGAGTCGCTGTTGACTCGTAAAATCGAAAAGGAATGGGAAAAAATGTTTACAGGCCATTCGGCGAAGGCCCCGCGGTCCTGAGGGATTGGGACCGGCGTACAATGAATGAGTGAATGATTGAACGACGCATGGGTCCTGCGAACGTTTTGTAATGGGTTTCGTAATTTGTGCGACATTTTTGTAATTTTTCAGTGTGATGTTTTTTTGTTGTAACATAAAGCTAGATAATAGGTAATACATTTAAATTACGATCGGTGTAACATTTACGATCGGTGTACAATCACTAACGAATGATGGCGCGAATGAATGGATGTTTAAACTATGCGTCTGTCAAACAAACAGGGTTGGATGCAGATTTTGTAATTTTAAATTTAAAAGATGTTGAGTTTGTTATATACTATTTTTGTTAGTCGTCGTGTTTGCAGGATGCCCTAGTAGCATTAAAAAAAAACAATTCATCATTCCATTATCATTTTTAACCCACTTTTATTTATTTCATTTTATTTTAAACGATATACCTACTTTTTTCTACTCATGTTAATACGATACCGATATCTATACACTAAGATATTCTTATTTTTATTCTTTACTCATCACTTAAATTTTGTAATGATTATCATTCATTCAGATTAGCAATTTTCTCTTTCGCTTAAGCGTCGTATCCTTAAGACTTATATCACAGTGTGGGTGTGCCCTAACAAGACCGGCGAGATTCACAGATCCGCGCGTGCAATATATGCCTTTTTATTATTCTTTTTAGTCATTTTATAAAAACATATTTCATAAGATGCGGCCTCTTCCAAGAAGTAAATTTATATGTTGACGCGTGGGTTTGAACACGTATGCCTTTCTGTATAAGGTAGATTCAAAGGTTATACAAATTTATATAGAAGCTAATTTAAAAGTATGGAGGTAGGTATTTTATGGAGGAATCCCAAATAATTTCAGTATTTTTGTACCTAGTTAATTTTTATTGTAGACAGAATATTGCATTTTACATGATCTGTCTCCGTTCTTCTATTAAGAAATAACAAAATGTTTACCATATTTCAATAATTAAAACAATAAATAACCGCGTTCCTTTGGGAAGTCGGTTAAAAATACCATCTTTCTGTCATGTACGTAAACAATAATGCGTCATAATTTTTTGTATCTCTCTAACACCATTATATAATTATTATATAATACACACTTTACACCTATTGCTAGACATCTTTGCAGTGTTATTATTTCTCCATATTTTTACACCGAAGCACATTTCATTTCGCGACCGCGATTCTTAGAAGCAATAACTAACGCGAGGGTCTGGGCACGTCGGTTTCTATTTTGTTTTAAAGTTTCATATTCTCGACTTAACTCGTAAGTTAGTGTTAGATACGGTCGTTTAGTTTTATTTGAAAACGGCTATGTCGATGTTTGATTTTCATATCGATATTTAAAAATATTTGAATCTATCCATCGGCCTCTTGATTTCCGATGAAGGGCAAAAGCTGCACCTTATGGAGGTTTTTGGTATACAGTATATGTTATTGTTACATAGGGCGATACTACTCCTGGATTTTGTCATCTTTCCTGGTGCTATAGAGGTAACCAACTGTAACCTGTAACCAGTATAGACATCTGTAATCAATTCTAGATACCATCACAGTCGTAACTAAGGTCAGCTACAGATGTGTTGCTGCCCCTGAGGAAGTATATCTCCCTTCACACCCTTCAAACCAGAACACAGAAGCGCTTAGCACTATTATCTTAATACTGGTATTATAAGGCAGAAATATGTTTATTGATGGTGCCGCCGGAGTCGAACCACAACGGGTTCCACATCCTTCGTCATCTACAGGAAAAGCGGTAGCGAAATCAAGAACGGCACTATGCAGCAAGAATATTTACATTGTACAAATATCAGCTTCTTACGGCTCTAGCAAACATGCAAGCAGGCACACAATACAGAGCACGAGTCTCCTCCCAAATTGCAAGGGGCTTAGTCCACTGTAAATTACTAGTTAAGACCTTTAAAAACTCTCAATTGTATAATTTTCCTCATGACGTTTTCCTTCACCATGGCGTACCCTCGCGATTTTTAACTAGACATTCACGGAGGACGCAAACTAAAGTAATAAAATATCTCATATTTTTGCGCTGACATATAACATTAGGATATTAATGTATATGCCAAGGTAGCAACCCTTACATTGTTGGGAACATGCGTCACCGACAAACGAGGGAGGTCGGGCACAAAGGTAAACGTTCAACGATATTTCAGTTGGTTTCCGTTCATCGAAAATTGAAGTCCCAATCCTACCATACATAACATCCATCCCGTTCTCTCTTACCCCGTTCGAGAGGGATGAAGCTCCATAAATGGATTCATCCCGCTCCCTCCTAACCGGTTTGAGAGGGATGGAATTTTCAACAATACCGCTCGGAAAATCAACAAGAGCACAGTAAACAGGTGATTCTTTTTCAGGGTATATATAATGCAAATTCCCGGACCACTTGTTTAAGCGCAGATTTGGCCTGGCCAGGGTTGTCAGAATTATGTTCTATACAAATAAATTAAATTGAAGTGTCTGTTTCTAATATCAAAATTATAACTATTTACTAAATGCATATGAAAGTATACACGGTACGACCAGAAACACAATTGTAATATTTTTTTGTCTGTCTATCTGTCTGTCGGTCCGTATGTCTGGCTGAAGTAATCTTTTCAACGATTGGACCGATTTTGACGCGACTTTCTCTGGAAGATAGCTAAAGGTCTAAGACGTAACTTAGGCTAGTGTCATTTTGAGAAAGGCATTAGCACGCGCTCCACAGGTTTGCGACCGCCGTCGCGGACGTTAATGTCAGTTACGGGCAAATATCAATGTATGACTATTTACTTCTTTAACGCAATTGAATCCAACTAATTTGCCATTATGGCGGCACATATCATAGCGATATACTGCATCTACTGTATAAATGTTTACAAGTAAACATTTGAAATAACTTAATAGTAAGTTACAATGTTGTGTATTGATTTCATGCTTGGCGAAATACATTGCCAAGCCTAGCTTTACTTCTGCCAAGTTTAAACTTACTGGCAAGTGACAACCCTACGCCCGGCTTACGCTCCGTATTCGGTCACACTCAAATAAATTAGCTCCACTTTTTGAGGATAAAATCGTTGCAAATGTTTTGTGGAGCAATTCATTTCCCGTACGTATTTGTTTTATACTTAAATATGATACAAATTTAAAGTTTTTTAGGGGTGAAATATTGTTTTTTTGGAAATTGAGGGTCATTTATATATATTTCAAATTGAATTATTTGTAAGTTACACAGTTAAACTAAACTAGCTTGTGCATTCGGGTTCTCTTGAATGCAATCTTGTTGCATAACTCCTTCATAGATTATTTTGCACAATATGAAGCTGAAATCGCCTCTAAAGTTTATATCCGTCGAAGTATTTCTTTTATTTTATTCGTCTAGTCCAAAAATCCGCTCGAAAATGACAGAAATTAATTAATCATATGTAAACTTAATGGATGATTGAATTATAAAACATTGAAATTGCTTTGACGTCCATCACACCAACCCTCATTATCTGCCTATTCAATATCAATTATATATCTACATTATACCGCTTTCGTGAAACATTACTGAACAGTTAAATAAATATTATTCTTCTTAATATTGACTTATCAATAGTATTAACGGACTATTTACTACAATTATTTACTTTTCTCATCGATACAACCGCATCACTATTTGTTTATTAACGATTGTATTTTTTTACGTAACAACAGGTCAATCACCTTCTCGGTGTTACACAGAAAACATAGATTTGATATGGTTCGCGATTTTATCGCGCACTCGACAAATAAATGTTTTTGCACGATAACCCCGTGATATATTTATTATTTCACAGTGATATATTCTGTTGGAACTGTCAACATTTTTGAACTGTTATCAGTGCATGAGTTGCGAACTAAAAATATTAGAGGCAATTTTTAAAAAATCACTTTTTTTGCTGTAAAGTAAGGTGATGTGAGCAGTAGGTAAATTTGGTTTGAGTTTTTATTTCATTTGACTTTCATTAGGTTATTTTGTTGTAATTTTTCCAAAAGAGCATCCAATGCACCTGACGATAAACAATAACTGCCGCCCCTAGACATTTATTATAATATTTATTTAATTTAGACGTATTTCATCTATAGAGATATTATAATAGTAGAGTAGGGAGCCAGCCTAAAATGTGGCCATCGAAAAAAAGAGAGGGTAAATGAGGGTATCTACCCGCCTCCCTTTTTCGCATGTATCATTAGACAAAGATAAATATGGTGTCACTCATCTTTCCTCTTTTAATATTTGTTGGACATTCGCACTCACAGGCATGCTACAGGCATGTCCCTTACTCTATTACAAAACCACTATGACATAATCTCCGTAATATAAACCACTTATAAGATTAAGAGTAATCTCTAAATGCAGATGGGTTTTTATTTCTGAGAACTAAGTCGGAATGCCTGGTATAAGTGTCCCTTACGCGACACCAATCAAAACAGAACACAGCAGAGCTTAACACTGTAATTATCAGTTGCTACCTCTGCAGCAGTACCACGAAGGGATCTACCTTGAAATATGCACTAATTAATCAATAAATATTCATTATATCAAATATTTACAAGTCCATTAAGTCTCGTTAATCAAACAGGGGTTCACAAGCGCATTATTACCCAGCTTAGTATTAAGAGGTAGCTATTAAAATATGTAAAATCCTATTAACGAGCTTGCCTACGTCTAGACTTGGTTAGTGCATATAAAATGAGGGATAAGCGGCATCCGAGACGGATTTATGCAAAACCTGAACATTATGCGCGTCCCTTGCTCAAATCTTGTAAAGATTTCAACAGATACTAAATAACTAAATGCTTAAAACGTCCGCTGGATGGCGCCGGCGTAACGTTTTATATGGTCGGTTATGTAACCGATTGCGGTATCAGGATGGTAATAGTGATTTATTATTTGTTATTAAATAATTAGGAAACATAATAAGTAGGTAATATATATTTTTTTTGTTTAGCGGTTAGCGGTTGGTTTTAGATTTTTACACATTTAATGCAAACATAAAAAAAGTAGCATATGATGTTGACAAGAATGTTATAGATCGATAAGACAGAATCCCTTCTTAATTGAGTATATTTTAGACAGATTCTGATAAACAACGAAAAGATAATTTTTGGTTCATGAAAATAAAAATATTGAACTTAAAATTTACAGACAATACTACAAATTTTGATCTTATATTTTGTATATGGATATAGGTACCTAGGTATGTCATCGTAAAATTTTCATTTTGCATTTGCAACCGAACATACTTTTAACTTGATTTTAGGTTGTTACTAAGAGATTCTTCCTAACAAAATAGGTCCTAGGTTCATTGAATGACGCCACGACAAAATAATGTCAAACAATGGGGGTATTAAATTATAGCGCCATAACGGCACTATGGCGCTACAAGGCACGGCAATTTGCCGGCGCGGGGTCGCGGCGTGCCGGTCGCCAGTCTCATGCGACGGGAAAATATGGTCGAGAAATTTGTTATTGAATTTTTGCATCAATTTACAAGTGTCTATAAAGTCCGTGGTTTTTGCTCTATTGCTCTGACGAGATATGTCTAGTCTGCTGCGTAAACAAGAAATTATTATTAATAATTTATCGCATTGTTGGGCAAAAAGTTCATTGTTATGGCTATAGACCATAGCATACATAGTCTTATACGTTAATGCAAGTGATGCTCAATTTTATATATGCACAAAAAAAAATTGAGGCGAGATTGGGGTTCGAACTCGATACCCTTGGGATGAAATAGAAAATTTCGTACCAGTCCACGTGTTGTAACTTGCGTCTAGAGATTGTTTATAGATGTGGTCAAAGGTGACAAGACACCATTTAAACGTTGAACGTAAGATGTAAACGGAGCTAATGTAAACACCGACCAAATATTTTGAAAGTATACCTAGAGAGTGCTCTTTTGAACTAGTTCTCTCTAGCTCTTTAATCTACACTTTTACCTATTATTCAAACTACAAAATATTTGACAACTACCAGAAAAATAGGACTCGATAAATTAAATCAGAGAATCCGAATTTTGATTTCTCAATGTATCCATGAATCTGAATACTACATTAAATAATAAATAAATTTTTATATTGACTAAAATAGTTACATAAAATGGTAGCTGTAAATTACCTAAAAGGTTCTTAAATCTTCTTGTGACTTAAATATTCCTCACAAATTATTATCTATACTCTGAAGACGGGTATATCCGCTGAGAATGTTTATTTTGATCTGATTTATTGAATAAATATTACTGTGGTGTTTTAGTAGCTAGCTGAAAATATAACATGCCTGTAAAGCTGGTGTATTTCTTAGCGGTTTGACTCCGGCACCAGCGTCACACCTAATTTATAGGCATTGGTTTAACACTGCAGAAATAGGCGTGTGAACTCTATTTTTTATAATATTGCAGTATCAAACGATCATGCTACTTCACTCGACGGTAAGTGGCTACCCATGAACATCTGTAATCAACCCCAGATAAGATCACAGTCCTATCTGAGGACGGCTACAGATGCATTGCTACCCCTGAGGACTAAGTTGGATCACTTCGAATAAGTATACCCTCACCACCCTATACTAAAATACTATGCACTGCTGGACATTGAAATGATTGGAGTAATTCATTCAAATCTATGGAGTACCTAGACCTACGCAGCAATACGAACGGTCATGCTATAAACGAATATTACCACGAAACTACATATGAAAAGAAACATCTGTTCAGTCGGATGAGGTTCAAAACAGATTCTGAGATTCTATTTTAAATATCTATTTATAAGCAATGATATATAAACATATCTATTACATATGAACGAGAATTTCATCCACTTACATCGATTAGACGTTACGTCAATATTTTTACAGGAACTGTTAAAAAATTGGGCGAAAGATTTATTAATGTCATTATAAAATTTATTTATCCTGCTTTTATTTAGTTAGGAGCCAAATTAAGCATTAAAATCACTTCATGAATTTGCATGTATGCATGATTTTAGAAATCGCCGGAAATAGCCGAACATTATGAAGAAAAATAAAACATTCGTAATAAAATCCCAGGTATAATTAAATCGCAGACAAAAAAACGTATGGTACAATCATGTGAGTTATTTTTAAACTTGTAGATATCTCATTAGACTAAGTATTGTAATGCCATTTAAATTATGTGACGACCCGCGTGGCGGAGCGGTCACCATACCGATCTGACTCGCAGTGGGTTCCGGGTTCGATCCCCGGCCAGACAGATATGCGAATGATGAATTTATATTTCTGTTCTGGGTCTGGGTGTTTGTGTATTCGTGTTTGTGTGTCTATGGCATCTACGACACAGGAGAAAATCCTACTGTGGGGCTATGAGTGTAGAAAGTGTTTTATGTTTTATTATAATTATTTTGTATATTAAACTGAAACTTAAAACCGCTGATATCCAATGAAATAAGTTAATATGTGATTAAAATTCTTTAACACTATTGGTTCAGACTGCTTACTTGTACTAAGTACATGTGAACTTACAGCATTTCTCTCATCATCCTTTCAAATTCCATCAAGTAGTTCCGCTCCAATTCGGTTCAGTAATTTTATCGCGATATTCATTACTGCACAGATGGTATTTTGGTTAGTAATCTCTTCTTGTGAAGAAAAATGAGGCGAAGTGATCAGTATACCCGTGAATATGTACAAAATGTTTTTTTTTAGTATAATTCAGGTTTGTGTATGAATTCTTAGTATATACTAGCTGACCAGACGAACGTTGTTCTGCCATTTGTATTTAGAAGACGCCGATGTGCCATTTGTATAGAGAATTCGACGTAAGAAAAGTTACTTCTGATTTTAAATTGTAATAACTTTTGATACAGTCGATCGATTTTGATGAAATAAAGCCTAAATGTTAAGTTCAGATTCGTACTATGAATATTTACATGAATTCAATCTCGTTGTTTTGGTGGCAAGTAATTTTAAACACACAGACAGTGAGCGCGAGTTACATTCTTATTACATATACAGATGACTATAGAAAGCGTCATTCATGGGCGTCATTGCAAAAATATTTCATTTTTTATTTTCTTACTTTATAACTAAAAATATCATTTATTTAAGGGATCTAAGAAGAAAAGTCAGAGACCACCCATAATTCGCTCATTTACAATCATATAAAACAACATATTCTAATGTCGCCGATCCACTAACCTGGTGGTCGAATTGGCCATCACCGTCCCAGCTGATCCGGTTTTACGACGCCATAAATTTACACATTTATAAATTGATTTCGATTTGATTGAACATGTGTGTGATTCAAGTTAAAACAAGCCAAAGTGATAAATATTTTTCTTGATTTATTAATTTCCTTTTAAGTTTTTATTATCACCATCTTAATGTTGTGTGGAGTGTACAGTCGTACGTTACATACCTACATATAAAGATTTTTTATGTTCGTACAGATTTATGGCCATCATCGTTTGTTATGAAATGTGTCGGCGTATGTTTGTTTGACATATCCCTTCCCCGTGCATATGGATTGAGTTTAAAGCACAATAGCATTCATTCACTGAAAGAAAAGATTGTCGGTGAAAAAATAAATGAACATTTCTAGTGAATTATAACCAATCTACAAACTTAAGCATCGTCAGGCGCTGTCAGCAATTAGACGGGTGATCGCTAGTAATAAAATTCCATTCGAAATTTCTTGTTTCGTAGGGCACTTTAAACTATCAGACCGTATGTTATCATTAGATTACAGTTGTAACATATCTAATCAAAGGCCTTATAAAACAACCGTCATGGGTTGACTAGTCTAACTATCGACCAATCTTTTACTCAGAAGTAGAAAAAGTAACAATAATTGATTACATATTGTCTAAATGTATTTATTATTTAATTATATTACCTATAATTAGGTACTGCACCTCATCGAATGCTT
>DWNY01001553.1:0-12440 GCA_018250635.1 Telegonus apastus
TACTTGAATTAATAGTAAGTTCTTAAATAAATTTATGTGTGGTTTGTTAAAAATCATTATAACTTCAGATAAAAATAACCTTCATTATTACTTTGTACAGTTAGTCAATTTGTTGGTTCAAAAGTTTTAATACAGTAACAAAGGTCTAATTATAAATCAAAGAAAGATCTCTTTTTAATTTCGAAATCATCCAATAATACAATTATCTTACGAACCACATTGTTACTTTTTATATCATCTTGGAACGAAATCAAATCCAGTTCGCTTCTTGTTTACTTTCAATGCATCAAATGCATGTCATGCGGGCGGTTACGACAAAACAATTTTGAAATGATTTAAGCGATGTGCGTTGTCCTTTAAGATACCTTAAAAGGTTTGCAGATAATTGCTTTCAAGAATCGTCTTCTAAATTGTTGAGTGGCAAATTATATAATATGTTACCATTTTTGTAACAATTATATACAGTTGCTTCTTTTGCAACTTTTACGTAATCTCAATCATTATTAGTCCGTGAGCATGTCACAACAGGTATAGGTATGTACCTACTTGTCACCTTTGTTTATCTTTTACTTAAGCTTAACAAAATTATAATACAGATATCTTTTAGTACGTTTTTTTTCGAGGGGGAAGCCTTCCAAAGGTACTTGTCGACTTAAGAGCGACGCCGAGTTATACAGGATTTTTACCCACTAAAAACCCCCAGTGGCCGTCATCGGCGCTACGAAGAGGAACCCGGGATCTCCGGAGGAACGCAACCGGAGACCGCTGGGCGCGTTGCCCCATCGGTTTCCATCCGAGCGTGCATTGAGCTCGCCGTATCGTCTGGTGTACGACGGTATGCGACCATAGTACCGCCTGCACATCTTTTAGTACATAATCAAACAACATCAAATTCTTATAAAAAATCTGTGGCTTCAAACTTAGAGCAACAGCAATAGACGCTGAAGTTAATACAACTGGACTGTTACAGCTCTCCAAACGCTCTAATTAGTTAGTAAACGGTATAATTAACCTAAATTAGGCGTGAAGAACGTGCACGTTAATAGTTCTAATTCATGCGGATAGATTAACTTCATGATAATTAATACGAGTTAGTACATTACAATACAGTTTTAACCAAAAGTACCTACTATCAACTTTTAAAACATTTTTGGAATCTGCTCAATTGATAGAAGTATTTTCCAATGAGTTGATACAAATAAAAAAACCCAAAATCCTTTTAAGAAATCCGTTGCAACTATTTACAATCCACAGCATCGAACGCTATTGCTTTGACAGCAGAGACACATTCGATAGATTTTTTTAGGTCAATACCATGAATGCCGTTCAAAATTCTACACCGTCCCCAACGGCGTCACCTAGCATTATTATGCTAATAGATAACGGTCCGATATCGATGTTTCGATACATGAACATTTGTAAATGGAAGTAGATAAACAATATTGTCAGGTGAAAAATTATACAACCACTACAAATCGTTTCTCAGCGTCAGAAATATACAATATCATGTAAAACATACATGTCCGTTAACATTTTATTAACCGACTGCTTCCTTTTATATATGTTATGTATGTTATCTGATGGTACGTGTAGTTCTTAATAGCTATGAACATTTGGAACACGATGAGAATTATCGTTCACCATGTAAGTCATTGACATTGAAAGTTTATTTTTCAATATGAATAAATTCTACGTGATTATCCAAACTTCAATATTATATTTTACGTGAATATTCGAATAAAAATATATTCATGCGCAATTATGGCTCGTCTGTCACACGTATTTCTAACTTAGCAACATAGCGCTAAAAGCTAAGATGTTTGGTTAGTAAGGTATGTATTCAAAATAAATCCTTTGACATACCGACTCAATCCAAACTCAACCAAACCAATCTCATATAGAACATCGATCTATACGGATTAATCGATTACTGGATTTATAGGTATCGGTGATAACAAGTGTATACTTTCGATTGCTGTATCCATTTAAAAAAATCTTAGGTTTACACTTCTTGTTTGTGTATCTGAATACACAAATCCCATTACAAAAGGACAACCCAATCCGTGGATCGCTGACGAGATGACATCACACTTTACGATCTCACTCGATCTGTGCTCGTCCCATTGCCGACCTGCCAGGTTTATTGCGGACAGCACGCCCTTCACGTGATGTATTGACAACCACTGTTTCCGAAATGGTATTTGTACCTGTTGTTTTATTGGCATCTTCCTTTCTTTCTTCTCCGGTTTCAAAAATTAAATTTTATACAAAAGAAAAATATTCAGTTTCACATACGGTTATATCAATATTTTAAATAGAGCGTCGGTTTAATTTATTTAGAACAAAAATGTGGGTTCTATATAATATTATATTATTACGTATCTACTATGGAATAATAAAGAATATTTTTTCAGTTGTTACACTATATTATTACTCGTTTTAATACTTTTTAGAATACAATTTCTAAATGTTCCGAAGTTTGAATTGTTCGCATAAGTCTGATTTTAAAACATTTTCATTAACAATTTTATTATTTTACTTGTTACCTACGTCTTTTCATTTCAAAAGATTTAACGAAAATATTTAACATCCCAGTTCAACAACAATATCCTTTTAACTTTAAATGAGTTAATTTCAGAGACACGTGGTTGAATTAGGAATTTGACAGTTGATATTTCTTATTTTTTTTATGCCCAGTCAGAACAAAATAACATCCATTGTAAAGTGGTCAGTTTATTTGACTAAAACAGATTCAAGTTAAAGTAATGACAAACTTTAAACAACCAAACTAAGGTTAAAAAGGTTAAGGTCAATCACCTGGTGGATAATGCCATCCATCATCGACCTTACATAATATAAATATCTATAATTATAGTGTCCATCAATAAATACATATATGTACTTGTACTTAATTGGAAATCATCACTCACTGCTATAGTTCATAGAATTAAATAAATGTCAGTGGCCGCGTGTAAATTTTGACAAATTTATACGTATTTAACAAATATCTATAACTTACTAGCATTGAGATAACGAAATAAAGAAAGTTAAATTCGGTATAGTATTGAATATTTACTTGGAATATCAGGTCCATAAATGTAATATTTTAATGCTTCTTTTACAACTACCTAATTTGCTAAGTGAATGAAACTTGAACTTGAATGTGTTGTCTTAATATTTAGGTAGAGTTTTTCTAGCTCCAAATTATCTAAGTTTTCATGTTTGCAGCGGATCACATGACGCAATTAAAATAAATCTCGCCAATGTCACAAAAATCCAAATAAAAATATCTAGACATAGCACGATACGCCAGTTTCACTGTACACCAACAACACAATATGTACATATAAAATAAACTCGTTAAACAAACTGTCCACCTGCGATAGCCTATTCTGGCATCCGTCGCCACATATCGACATCGACCGCGCAATTCAGTTACGATACGGCGAACGTTCACGTCCGGTATACAAGTCGCGTAACATGTATACATGTACATGTCACAATGTACACATGTTTGCGACCGATCGACCTGTGCACGCTGCGCTAAACCTATTCCGTATCTAATTCGATTCTGCTCTCGACATGCGCTCGCCGAATTTCGATGTGAAACAAAAAAAAAAGTTCTAAAATAACATACGTGCACATTTTTTATGCTTTTTTCGCATTTTTTCTATCAATATGTACACTTTATTGGTCGATAGATTGGATTAGGTATACCAACAGGTAAACGTTTCGGTTGTATACAATATTTTGGATTGTTCTTTTAAATATGCATGAGATAAAAGTTTCCCGTTCAGCCATTAGTAATTCATTGTATTGTTTATAGTTAAAGCTATTAGCGTAATCTACGTCGGAATAATTTATGTCGGCGATCGTTAAATACTCAATTTTTCATTACAAATGCGGTAAAGGTGGTTGAATTATTTGTGGTTCGATCTTACCTCTATTCAAACTATTTAAGTTCAATAACAGACGATAAGGTTTACAACAAATTGAAAAACAGGGATAGTTATCTCTTACAATATTTTATAAGTAAATAATCTGTGTGGTCAAAGAACTTGATCGAAGATACTACAAAAGGAGTTGTAAAAATTTTATGAAATCTACCGAATTTGATTGTGGAAAAAATTAAAATCTCAAAACACAAAGAAAAATTGAAATAGGTGAGGTTGTAATGACGACGAATAAAGATTAAAAGAACGAGAAGCTTGACCCAAAGAGCACAACGTACTCACATGACCAGCCACGATCAGAACGTAAGATAATGAGTCCTTGATCACGTATCCCTTGCTTTAGTCACGCACTCAACAGATACAAGCATCGCGTCACTTTGACCGACGTCTCATCGATCGTCTTCACGGTTTCACTACTATTTCTTCGGATACGCCATGGAAATCTTTCACTCATGTATCTATTAGAGTATCTAAATATTCGTCGATTCTGACCGATTGAAAGATCGATTCCAAAGAAACGTAAAGAAATGGAATGGTAAACACGAGGTGATAAAGAAAAAGTAAGGAGATGAAAAGGTAAGAAAAAAAGAGCTGAGAGAAAATGAAAAATCTATGCGAAATAAACTCGTTAAGGTCTATTTTAAAGATGATAAATTTGGTACATATTTAAAACCTGTCTTATTAAACTAAATCCGAGCTTACCAAATGCACCAAACCTTGACGAATATTAATGAGTAAATATCACGCAAAATCAAAAGATAAGGGCGTATCATTAAGTATCATTCCCGTTAGTCGTCGACCTCGTGTAGTTCACCAGTCACTTTGATCGACAAGGGTGTTCACGGTTCCGTTGCGATTATGATACGGATACGTTACGGAAACGTTCCATTTATACTAACGATTACACTGAATCGTACGTCCGTGAAGGATGCGAATATCTTGTAAACTTTATAAATATAAGACGTTTCTACTTGTCTGACCGATGTACGAGTTATTCGTGCTTATACCTTTTCAACCGTTGTCATTTTCATAACCTATCATTAATTAATCTCTGATTGTGTCCGTGTTTAGTCGTACACGAGCCCCCGAGCATCCATGTCTAAATCCTATCATTATTGGAGTTAGATCATACACCAAAGTCGTATACGTAATTGCTAAAAGAATGCTTGAACTGTTTATCCATAAACAAAATGTTAGAACAGGAAAGGCATCTCTGATTTTTTAAGTTATATGCATATTAGAAATTATCACTTGTTTTACGGTGAAGGAACACACCGCGAGGAAATCTGCACGTCTGAGAGTTCTTTAAAAAAGATAAAAGAAATGGTGTGCCAAGTCTGCCAATTCCCACTGTCAGGTCAGCGCAGTAAACTATCGCTTGAACCCCTTTCTGAGAGAAGTACTGTGCCCTGCAGTGGGATGACAATGAGTTGACGCGGTCCGCTTTATATGGTTCGCATGATCGGTACTTTTATGACGCTAAAGAAGATATAGCTAAAACAATAAGCATACATAATACGTAAACAAATTGAACAATGCGTATTTAATGGTATAAATGTGAAAAAGCGTGACCTCTCACGTTTTTTACACGGCACGCGACGTATGTTTAACTAATTCTTCGCATTATTTATAAATACACCTGAAGGTTAAACGCTACAATAATTTCCTTAACATATGTTATTTACGTTCAGAGTTAACATACGTTTACTTGAAGGCCTAAAACCCTCTGTAGTTCAACTCCGGAGGCACCACCGCCACACCTATATCTGCCTTATTACAACAGCGACCAGCACTGCTGTATTCTGATTTGAAGGGAGACCACGTACATATCCGAGGCGTTCCAACTTCGTCATCAGGAGTAACCACGCATCTCTGACCCACCTCAGGCTGGAGTTGGTCACAAGTGTCAATGGGCGGTAGTGACCACTTACCTATAAGTGGACTGCAAATACGATTGTTACTTCCAGATTACAAAAAAGTGGCAGATAATGTCGTATTTAACAATATTTTGAGAGGCAGTTGGCCCGTATCTGCGCGGTTGTGTTACGGTAGAGATGAATACATAAATACACATTGTATGAAAAAATCAAAAAACACAGCAGTGCTTTGCAAATTTTAATCTCAGTACTATAGATTACGGAAGAAGCAAACAAGCATGCAGTCCACCTGTCGATAAGTAGCCACTGCCACCCATGGACATACATATATAATTAACCCAAGGTAAGATAAGTCTTACCTGATATCGGCCACAATTGCTACCATTGAGGACTAATTTGGACGCCTCTGACAGGTAAATCTCTTTTAATACGCCCTTAAAATCAGAACACAACTGCTGTTATTATTCTACATAATAGATGTGGTGGTGGTGCCGCCGGAGTCGAACCACAAAGGACTTTACCACCTTCAAATACCATCACCTTTTGAAGGTATTTTTATAAGACTTTGGACCCTATTAACACTAGTACTTTGGTAGGATACTTGACACGAGTCTGCCATATAAAATGTCTGTACATACAAAATTAGCTTCAGTCATAATGAGACTTTAATTTTTCTTCGTTGCCGAGCGGTACCACTGTATATAACTGTCTGCCTTACTAAGAATAAATTAGAGATTCACTCTGTACGCATTAAGTTTCGATTACAACCTAGTTCCCGACTTCCGGCAACCGAACTCCCGGTTCTTGCTGCACGCAAGGGAGACTAAGCTTTAATACAGGAAATTAGAGCAATGATAAATAATTTGTATGTATACCCTATTCTTTATAATTTTCATTCCGTTTAACGCTTTCTACTCATAGCCCCAAACTAGGATTTTTGCTATGTCGTGGGTGTCACTGATATATACTAAGATGAATACACAAACACCCAGACCCAGAACAGGTAACTAAATCCATTATTGGAATATCTGTCTGGCCGGGGATCGAACCCGGAATCCACTGCGTGACACTACGGGTCATCCATGTTATTTTCATGCTCGAAATATCTACTACTATCGTCATATTTGCCATTTATAATGTTCTTACATATATAGTTTAAATGAACATTAACGTTATGCACACATATATGTATGTATATTATTTGAAACGGTATTACGTTATGTTAAATCACATTACGGTAAGCACAAAATCCAATGATTAAAACCGTTCGAAAAAATACTCAACAGTTGTTCAATCTCATAGTAATGTCAAATTTCGCGAGAGCGGAACAGCGGAAAATGGTGATACGGATCCAAAACTCGGCTCGGTTTCGGAGATAATTGGAGTGAGAAGAGATCAAAGGATATCGCGACCAAAGATCCGATGACGAACTTGGCTTCTTACCATGCCTTGCATGAATTGAAAAATAATTAATAAAAATACCTAAACGATACCGATCTTTTCCATTTAGCATGAATATCTTTGAAAAAAATTAAGTACGTGCCAATGGAGATTTTTTTTTGTTTAAAATAAGAACCTAAATAAGATATAGAAATGTTTCTGTAGTACCGAGAACAGAATAGGGCTATAGTATCCCCTGCCTGTCGTGAGAGGCGACTAAGAAGGGGGTTGCGGGCGGCAAGAGTGGGAGATCGAACCGTCTATCCAATGGCCCCTGGAAGTACAGCGTTCAGAGGACTCCCATTTCGTGCCTTTGGAGATCCCGAATCCTTTTCGCAGCACTGTGGACGGTTACCGGGAGGGTTTTACTGCGGTAAAAATCCCACATAACCCGACGTCGCTCCCACGGCAACTGGTACCTTCTGAAGCTTTCCCCCTCGTAACAGAAGAAAAAAAATTGATAACTTCTGTCGTGATTGTAACATTTATTTCTAATGTAACTTCTTCAGGGACCGCTGCATATCCCCGTGCTTAATTATATTTCCATCGGAAAACCTGAATCTGCATACATTAGGGTACACCTACCTATATAGGCGATTGTGACAATGGTGTTATAAACGCGGCCCTTGCCCCATTTCCGATACAAAATGAATTCCAACTTTGTACAACGTACGACATTCTCATGAATGTAAATGGTAACAGAATTAACGTCACATGGCAACGTCGCACGCGATAGCTCGGGGGGTGTATTCATACATTTTTAAATTAAAACCACGCAAGTCGATACATACGAGTATATCAACAATAAAACCGTTGTTGTTCGATAGTAATGCTGTTGTTATTCGTAGTTTCGGGGGCACGCACTCTGTTGTTTACGAACGAAACTAGTAATTTGATTGATATTTTATTTAAAGGTTTCGTTTGTTAATGGATTTACTTCAGAGTTCAGTTTTATCAAGATGAAAATAATGTATACTTTGTAATGCGTAGGATGTGTAATTTCGACTTATTTGTGGTATCCAACCAATATTTGATAGTTACGTCGTGTATTATTCATACATGTTATTATTTTTCAATTATGGGCCTATACTCGCTCCTTAGATCTTTACCACGTGTATTTTTGTAACAATAGTACTTTCGGATAAAAGGAAATTTCTGTCTCTCCCTAATGCCGCAACCCTTTATTTATCCCACCGCTGGACACAGGTACCTACTGCTTATATATTTATGTTAAAAAGCGACTCAGCCATTTCGAAGTGTATCGCGTACATACAATAACATTTTAATTCAATTTTGCTTACCACGCAAAAAGCAACCTGTCATTTTGTCGTACTTTATAAAAGCCCACTTATTTTGTCATCACGGACAGACGTGCACACTTTATTTCCATATATTACAATAAGTAAACTTTAAAGCTTACACACACGTGTCTGTCTCGTCAAGGTGAGTCGGGGCCCACGGAGTCTTCGCGATGCTTATGAGTTCCAAACTAAGGCCTTAAGGCCGTAACCTAAGAGCTTGTTGCCCTGTCGGCGAACAAATAGACTACCTTTACTATTTTACATTATACAAATATTAAAAGTCCCTATGAAATTATTATGGCCCATGATTAAGTAACCATTAAAATGTGTAGCGCTGTTTTGTAACTATAAGGTTGAGAAACACAATTTGTTTTATTTCTCGCATCATAAATTGGAATGCCCTAAAAATATTACAGTACCTGCGATAGGTATAAGGACACCTCCAGACACATCCCCAGTCCCTTCACAGCGCTGAGGACGACCACCGGGGAGGTATTGTGTAAAAATTCCACATAGCCTGGCGTCGCTTCAGCGGTGATGGGTAGCTTTAAAAGGTAACCCTCTCGAGAACAACAAAAATATACACGCGACGAATAGATAGCCTCCTTCCGAGTTCATAACCGAATTCTTTTGGGAATTCGGTTAAAAACTGTAATATACTCAAGGCGTCTTAAGGTATTCAAACTCAACTAGATAATTAACACGTAGAACCTAAAGAATAAAATATCGGTAATACCTATCATATCGCGTATGAGTCATATCATATCGTCTATCGCTCACGCACTTGTAGTGCGACAGACACAACTCAAACTTGTACATTTGTGGTACACACGTCATGGCGTCGACTTAATGTTCTTCCCAAACTATACAACAACATCACTTAAGCAGATACAGTTAGTTTGCATATTGTTTGTTGCGTAAACAGGCACATTTACCCTTAACAAGTGCAATAACCTCAGGGGTGGCGAATTTAATCTGATTTGATGCTCAAAGTTTTCGGAGGTGCCACAGTCGAATCTGTATAGCTCGTTTATTTAATATATATTTAACTAACTAACAATACCTCAGTCTATTATTAATTATTAAGAAAGCTAATAAGAGATAGAGAGAATAGATACATCAAGAAACAAATATCATTCAATTTAATACCCAGTAACAACAGATGAAAAATAAAACTCCTTAAATGGTAAGACATGCGATTAATAGTAACTACGAATTATTCTACGAATTTCCAAGTTTTGCCGCGGATACTTTAAAATATTTTTCTGGACAAGAAAAAACATATATGTAAAGAAGATAATGATATGGATTAGTAATATTGTCTGTCAGTTCGTGTACGAAATTTTATTTTTCATGTGTTGATGTGTTTGTGTATGCATCTATGTGTGTTACCAAAGTACCCACGGACAATCTTACCGTTGAGATATAAGTCTAAGACGCATAATTTTTGATGATGAGATTATTCCAATACAATTCGAGTCTTTACCTCCTTAAGTGGGCTTGGTTCTATATACCTTTAGCAGTCATTGCATGAATAAAAGCAGTGATAGTCTAATGGTTGAAACTCGGCCTCTCAATCGTTGGGTCCGAGGTTCAAATCTCAAACACGCACCTCTGATATTTCGAAGTTATGTGCGTATTAGAAATTTAATTGTCACTTGCTTTAACGGTGAGCAAAAACATCGTGAGGAAACCTGCACACCTGAGAGTTCTTTAAAAAAAACAAAAGTTCTAAAGGTGTGTCAAGTATACCAATTCGGACTTGGGCAGCGCGGTGGACTGTGGCTTAAAAGCCCTCTCACTCCGAGCGGAGATCCGTACCCAGCAGTGGGACAGTAATGGTTTGGCGACTAAGTATGAATATTGTATACCAATGAACACTAGTAGACCAGGTACAATGGACGACATTCGACCGTAATTAAAAACCATATAAAAACTAAACTTATACATCCAAATAAAAAATAAAACATTAATTATAGGGAAAATGAGTTTTAACTTGTTAAGCTGCATTTAAAAGAATTACCGCATTTTAGACGTCTGACATAGTTGACGATTTAAATCTTTTATTATTATATTATCAGTATTGTTATCAGTGCTGTAAATAATGAGTATTTTATTTTGTTCAATTTAATATATTTGTAACACTTATTCGACATGAATATTATCGACTACAAATCTTCTCTGCATGATCTTTCCCGTATGCCTACTCTCATACTCCTCTGTGCCCGGAATATTCAAAAAACGGTACCGCAAATTTTCGCTTCACGTATTACTTCACTTATAGATAACATAATTGTGAGCGCTAATGACAGGTTTAGCATTACGCCAGCGTTGAAGGTACCCGTGTCGTGGCAAAGGTGTCGCGTGTTCGATTATTGTATTGTGATGTGCAAATTGAATGTACGTTTGTGGAGTTAATTGGAATGGATCGTATGATATCCAAATTACGGTTTCAGTGTGTTCATTTCGGATAAATTTGTGGAATCCGTTTGCGATTTAGAAATCGCCGCTAGTAATGTTGTCATTGGGATTTTGACGAAACGTAAAACATGAATTTTTAGATTTTTCTTCTTGTGAGTTCCATACTTTGTATACTTAAAAGTTCACACTTGTATTCATAGTGCTTACTATTGACGCACACTAAGACAATAGGTATAAGCACACCCAAGATAGAAATCGAAAATCACCATTCATATATTTACTTGACCGAGATTCGTATACATATGTAACCTCCAGCACGTTAAACAACTAAGGGTGAGAGTAACTTCGAGCTATCGACGCTTAAAAATGACACATTTTCCTTGAACAGTCGTAAATAACGATCGTTTCAAATGTCATCCTTAGATAATGTAATCGTGTGTCTATCAGTGTGTCTATTGTGACAAATGCCAATACGATCGAAACCTTTCGACAGAAAAGATTAGCTATTCATTTACAAAACACGACAGCGATTACGCAAAGTGATGAATCTCTAACACTGACCTAGTAACAAATGGAGGCTAGTAAATACATGAAAATGTTTGGGTACATGTTAAAATATAAAGTTGCTTAGATATTCAATTCATATTGATTGCATTTCCATGGAATATAACCCGAGAAACATTTAATTTGAATCCTTATTTTAATGCTTAGGCTATCCTCGGTTTCCGTAACCAAAGGGTAAAAACGGAATCTTATCGTTAAGACTTCGCTGTCTGTCCGTTTGTTCATCTGCGCGTATGTTACGGGGCACCGATGAAAGAAATGAAAAAAGTATCCCTTTCGAACATTTTTCGACATAAAAAGTACTTAGTGAAACTTATCTTAGTAAAAAGTAAAAAGCCTACATGTTATTCCACATTATAATACTATATAATTTATGTCTGTACCAAATTTCATCCAGATCCGTTCAGTCCTAATCAAGTTATAAAATAACAAACCACCAGCGTCACAAACTTTCAGCTTTAAAATATTAGTAAGATATACAAGAATTGCTCGTTTAAATTATACACGTATGTTATAATGTTGAACTTGTTCCAGTTAGACACATAAGCTGGCAAATTAATGCCATGTGGATTGTAATTTCCCTTACAACATTAAATTTTCACGCACAAAATCCATGCAAACTACATTCGATACACTTAATAATGAAGGTTAATCTTCATGTTCGCTTTGAGGTAAAAATGCTTACATGCCAGTGTGGAACAGCAATCAACCATCCTTACTATACTTAAAATCAAATAGAAACAAAAACACACATACACCCACGTAACGCACACGCGCTCACATATACACGCACGTACACAGAGTCATACACACATATAACACATACATAGATACATAACCTAAAATTGGTAAAAAATATCATTACATTTAGTTACATATGTAGT
>DWNY01001554.1:0-12440 GCA_018250635.1 Telegonus apastus
GTTGTAGTTCTTGTCTATTGTTATGATTTGACGTCAAGAAGGCGGACGTCATCTTGGATGAAAATTTCTTTATTTGATTATTTTTGCTAAATTAAAACATCGTGTATTTGAATTAAGAATTATTAGTAATTAGGTGATCTAAAAAAATCTTCATTAGTGATGCATATTTGGAAAGAACAATATATTTGAAAGTGCCCAGTGAAGTGAAGGTGACGCTATACATTATTGTGTCGGTGATGTAATTTAGGTGATTGGGTGGCTTCCTAGTCCTATAGGCTACAATGGAAGAGTCTTCGTTCACGATCCCGGCCGACGACAATGGTGATACTGAACTCGATCCTAGAATACAGGTCAGTGAGTGACAAATAATGTATTGAGTAACTGTACGTCGCCCTTGTAACAGCAAAAATGAGTGTCAACTTCGTAGATTACTTCGCCAACGAGCACAATGGGTATGACATACTATATCAAAATATGAAATACGGACTGATAGCCAGCAAGGAGCTCTCGGAGTACTTTAGAGAGAGGTCTAACATAGAAGAGTCTAACTCGAAATTATTAGCTAAGTTAGCGAAACAAGCGAACAGCAACTGTTCGCAGGGCACTTTCGCGCCGTTCTGGGGCGTGCTCAAGTGCTCCGCCGAGAAGTTGTCTAACCTACATCAGCACATGTTCCAAAAAGTGAGCGAGCTCGTCAAGGATGTCGCTAGATACGCTGAAGAGCTTCACAAGAAACACAAAGCCGTGAAAGACTCCGAATCTAACACGCTTGAAGTAGTTCTACTCATTCAGAACACTAAACAAGCCCTACAAAAGGCTAAAGATGTGTACACAACCAAGTCAGCAGAATTGGAGAAGCTCCGTAAGGACAATGCATCTGCTAAGGATATTGAAAAGGCTGAAGTGAAGATAAAAAAGCTACATGAAGATTACAGGCAGCTCGCAGAAAAATACAATCTGGTTAAGCAAGATTTTGAAAAGAAAATGACTCAGACATGCAAACATTTTCAAGATGTTGAAGAGGCTCATTTGAAACAAATGAAGCAATTTGTGAATGCATATGCTGATATCATTCAGAATAATCATGATCTTATGGGTCAAGTACATCGAGACTTTAAACATCAATGCCTGGAACTGACAGTTGAGAAGCTGCTGGAACAGTTTCTGATTGAGAAATATACTGCTATTGAAAAGGCAAATCTGGTAGAACTACCACCAACATTGCCCAAACCTGGCTCAGCCAATAATTCCATTTCGGAGGCAGATCAAATATCAACCATTTCAAATGGGTCCCACAAGCCCACTCCAGCTGCTAAACCACCCAAAAAGGAGCCGTCATTTGCAACCAAAACTTCGAGAAGAACTACCTCTCTCTTAAATTTATTTACACCAAATTTTCAAAACAAGGATGAACCCAGTGTGAGCAATGAAGGTGCAGCACCTTGCTCTGCTCCATCGAGCCCAAGTGGTACACCTGCCACACCGGTTGTGGCAGACAAAGATGACAACATGGGTCGTACTACTCTCAGAGAATCAAAATGGTTTTTGAGAAGTAGACGGACAAAGACTAAAATAAAAAAGTCTAAGAAGAAAAAAGATGAGATTTCAGAAAATTCAAACCAAGGCGAAAAGTCTGATTTAGAGGAGAAAGAGGAGGAAGTTGCTACAAAGGAGGACTTAATGAACTCCCCTGAAGTTGATGACGAAGGGTTTTGTATTAGACCTAAAGATGAGAAAGGCAGTGTCTATTCATCAACAGACTCAGATTCAGAAGAAGAGAGGGAACAGAAAATTCATGTAGAAATAAAGCCCATTAGCAATGGTAGTGCACCAATGTCTGCTAGTGTAGATGAACTCAGAGCTACCGTGGAAAACATTTCGTTATACAAAATCGGCACCGCCCGTCGCGGCTCTAACGCCAATGCTAGTAAAACTAGCAGCGATTTGGTTGACCTTAACTTCTTTCAAAGTCCCACCGTCAGTAACCCTGCTTCGCCGCACGGCAATGTGTCCAATCCATATGCGCCGCTACAATCAAATCAGCTACATTTGCTGGAAAGTCCCACTCCCGTTTCGGCGACAGATGTTGGCGATCTTTTCTCGGAAGTCGGTGAAATGAGCCAATCGAATTTCCGCACATCAACGCCTACTATATCAACGATTTCTCTCCCTCGTCCACCCTCTCGTCGATCAGAGGGTGACTTTCGAGCTGCCGGTTCTTCAGGGTCTCGTGGCCCTTCGCCATTGACTATCGGCATGGCAGATACCATACCTTTAGCTGTAGCTTTTCATGAAATTATTCATTCTTATTTCCGCGGCACGGAAGAAAGCAAGTGCCAAGTAAAAATGTCGGGAGACATGATGCTCTCATTTCCGACCGGTATTGTCGGTGTTCTTGCTAATAATCCGAATCCCGCAAAGCTTTGCTTCAGACTGAAAAATATTCATAGGTTAGACAACGTATTACCTAACAAGCAGCTCATTAGCATAAACGCAATGATGTCGACACGCGATACTACTGTCGTGGAATTTAACATGCCAGCACTGACTTCTCTACTTAAACGACAGTCTGAAAAGAATCCCACTGCCCAGTACTTCAACGTGGATATTCTGAAATATCAAATACGGCCAAAGACAGGTGCCGCATCGTGTCCATTCCAATTGGTATCTTATTGGAAGTGTGAGCGTGATCATACAGACCTTAAGGTTGATTATAAGTACAACTTACATGCGATGAGCCCTCCATCGCCTCTTCTCAACGTGTCCGTATGCGTGCCCATGAATGGGGCCGTGAAAAACGTTATCGCGATGCCCAAGAACACATGGAATTCGGACAACGAGCAAGCATTGTGGCGTTTCACAGAACTGTCCCAGCACTCCGAGGACAGAGGAGTGGGATCTTTGAGGGCGCGTTTCGAATTGACCAAAGGGCCATCGACCAAGACAACAATTTCAGCCCAGTTTAACTGCGAAGGGGCGACACTCTCCGGGATCGAATTCGAGCTTATAGGGAGTGGGTACCGCTTGTCCCTCGTAAAGCGACGTTTCGTTTCCGGCAAATATATTTGTGATAGTGACATGCAATGATCGGTCCAATTCCTTATGAATTCACGAATTGTTTATGTAAATTCCGTATGTACTGAGTATGCGAGGCATAGTTTTGGATAATAATGTTGACGTTGAGGTGTAAATGTTTGGTACCTTATAGGACTGTTTCCTGTCCACAAAGTTAAGTTACGTTTGTATCACAAGTTTGTCAATTTTTCATGTTTAATTAATATAATTAGTTATTTGTAGTAACTTGTAACAGTTATTAACGGCATTTTATACTATTAGAATCGTCAATATACACCGCGTTACATACTAACTTATTTTTCAGAATAGAATGTGCCATTAAATACGACTAACTTCTAGTTTTATGTACATATTTTCGATACATATTTCATGCAAAATAAGGAACAACAAGATATATAAAATGCTTCATCACAAGTACCTGCCAGTGTGATTTTTTTTCTATGTAGGTATATTGTCACACTTTAATTTTGAGGTCATTGTAACATCAATATGATGAGCTTCTAAGGTATATTTTGGAAAGCCACAATATGGATTTACGTAATTTACATGTTACAATTAAAAACGCAAATACGAAAAATCATTTTCATGTACCAGTTCCGAATTTGCATTAATATGAGCGATTTTTGTTTAGTATTAATATTGCTAATGTTTTAATATATAAATAACATTATCATCTTGTAAAGGGAAAGTTGCTTAAAATTAATATCTGAAACCCATATTTACTATATGACCTCTAAAATCATGATTGGTACATAATAGCAATTCTACATACCTATAATTACAGATAGATTAACTAATGTGCAAGTCAATACTGCCAACATTTTTTTTTATATTTTGGACTGTAACTTTTTGGTAAAAATAACTACCTAATTACTAATACTTACAATCTTACTAATTAAGTAAATTCTTTGGAAATGCCTACTACTTAATTGTTCAAAATCAAATTGCTGTCAAGAGTAATTTTTGATATTTGAGTAAAACATATTTTAATTGTAAAACGAAATAAAACTGCAAGTTTTATTCAAATCAAATGAAATAATATTCAAATTTGAATATGTTATAAAAATTTGCTCTCCAATGATAAATATTTGTCAATGCTAAATAATTTGGTAAATTGATAAAGGCCTAAGTAGCTTCTATCTCTATTCTATCCTACTAGGCAAAGGTCCCATCTTTGCATGTACTTTTCGTACATCATTGTACATTATTAAATATTGCATGAAGTAATAATGCAACTCAATTTAATAATGTCCTTATGTAACTTTATCATTTATATTCTATTACGGAATTCAAATGATTAAATTGTTATGAATCGAATCTCTGAATTATAATATTTTGCATAATATATGTTTCATTTATATATTTTATATTAACTGATGAATAGATGTATTGGCGTTTAGTTACTCAACCACCGGATTCTGTTTTGTTGTTTCATATATTTTGTTATTAGATAAATAAATTAAGTATGTTTTCCATGTTTCATATTGTAATGTAGTAATGTAGATCCACTATTTTCTATTAAATTTTCACTCAAATGTAATCTCATTTTGGTATTTTTTATACTTTTCTTCTAATTTCACTATTTTACATGCTTTCGGCCTAAACCACGTAATGTTATTAACTTTACCAAAAGTGAAGTGTTCACTGTAATCAGTTTTAGAATAAACGTAGATCAAATCTTAACCTAGTACAACTGAACCATTCCATTACATTAATTATTTTTTTTTTATTAAACTTAAGTTTTACGTTATGTATGTCACTATTTTTATGATTCACTTCGGTATTACAATTGTATTCGTTTTCGGAAACAACAACCTGCGAAATTAGGTGTAAAAATCGAATTTTGAATGCGTAAAATATTTTTGTATCGTAAAATGTATGGCATGTATAATTCTAATGTATGTATTGATTGTAATCTGAAATAAAATGTAATGTTAAGTATTGAATGGACTTTATTTTCGAAGATACTTGTAACACAACTAGACAAGAGAATTTAAGTAAGTACTGTAAATGTTATGTATTCTAGTTAGTGGCTTTGTGTAGGGACAGGAAACTATCCTCAAATAAGGTACATGTAGATAAAAGTGTCCGATTGTTTATCTTGGAAGATAATACACGAACGCGATAAATGAAAGTAGTTTAAAGTTAGTAGAGCTCATTGTGGTTCGACTGAGGTGGCACCACCGCCACACCTATTCTGTCTTCTGGCAGCAGTTTTAGCTGCTGGGATCCAGTTTCGAAGGTGTGGTAAGGCAGACTTACTTATACAAAGCGTTCCACATCCCTGATGGATGACGCAGCTGTATACGACTTTAGATAGAACACCTGTTCTATTTACAGTTGGCTGCAGATGTCCATGAGCGGCAGTAACATGATCGCAAGCTCTTAGACTACTTTCATTGTTTTTAAAAAGTTGTCCGAAATAATGTCTCCAAAGTTTCCCGTCTCTACATGTTGTTTGCTGTTGCCGTACGTTTGGGAGTACGAGGCGAGCGTCCCGTGCGATTGTTTGAAGTTCTTTATAAATTTCCAGGTGGAATTGGAAAAACTGAACGCAGCCACAGATGAGATCAACAAGCTTGAGCTGGAGTTGGATGTGAGTTTTTGTTAATTTTGCTATTTATTATATTCAAATGTATACTTTATGCAATGTGAAGTGAGGCGTTTAGTGGAATTTTCTATATTATGGTGTAAATCAAATTGGAAATAAAGCATAATTCTCATAGGAGACTGGTTCAGACCTCCTCCAGCTGGGGGTAGAGACCCATGCTTAATGAGACATAATAAGGATTGTAGCCATTTTTAACTTCCCTGAGGAAAGAGGTTATATATTCGTCACGTATATGTATATATATATTTTTCAACTTGCAGAATTCATACATACAATATATTAAATTCTTAGTCATCCAAAAATCGATCCAAATTGGGATTTTATCTTATAGAGGCCCCGCGTCTAAGAGGTCAAAGATTATTCTGAAGTCGAACGTTTCATCCCTTACTTCATCCTTGCTTAATAGTAACAGATGATATCATCATAGAATCATTGTCAAAAAATCATTATTTTTTTTATTTTTAATATGTTTTATTATAGCAGCTATAAAATAACATTTACTTTAAACATATCTAGTGTCTACCTATTGAAGTTTAATATACATATAAATCGATAAATGCCGAAAATACCTGCATGAGGACTCTTATTTTAACTTTCTTATATTTCTAGTATTTGTTGTTATAGCTTCCATACAATATACACTCTGTATAAATTTCCTTGTCTATCTATTAAGGTTCAAGATATAGTGCCCTGTGACGGACGGGCATCGGAATCTCAGTAATAAGGTTCTCGTTTTTACGTTTAGGTAAGGAATTCTGAAAATAGCCATAAAAATAACATAATAGGGTGCGAGGGTAAATACACGAACATTCGTAAAAATTATACCGTATATAGTGTACGTGGGTTCTCTGTCAAGTTTGCACGTGTAATAACTAGATATTCTATTAACGTTCACGGACGTTTTCACGTGGCCCGACCTCTGGCCATTATGAAACATGTATTAACGTCCTGCCCGCGTTAACTGCTGTTCGCCGATCTCGTATCCGGCTTAATCTTTCATTCAAAATTTCGTTGAACCTATAATGGCTTTGAGTATAATAAGGTAATAAATAATAGTTAACTAAAAAACACGATTTTGTGGATTAAAGTAACTAAAAAGTATAAAATATTTATTGTTAAAAAAGCGTGGGGTGCATGATGTCAATAGTTATAGGTAAATATTTTATCGACAGCAGTACAAGGACTGTCATTTTGATGTCACAAAAAGCACCCCACGCCTTTATTACAATAATTATTTTTTACTTTTCAGTTCGTTTCTTCACCAAAGCGTGGTTTGTAGTTCTTTTAAACTACTAGGTATTTATTATTTTAACCTTTTTCATATTATTGTATTGTCATCGGTCCTTGATAAGTATGCAAAGTTTTCAAACTGGATAGGGTATCTATTTAATACCCTATTCATTTAATACATAAATACTACAGAATAATATACAAATAATAGTAGATAGTGGTATTTGTAAAGTAGTTGTATTAGTCAATTAGTACTTGAATCGATGTCGAACCTATGTGTGATCAATTCGATTACAGATAAACATACAACACCGATTGTTTTACTCTATACTTTAAATAATTGTTGTATATTTTTGTAGAATTTATTTCTCCGAAACTGTTCTATCGATTTTGAGGATTTTATACGTAATAGTCTTTATGTATTACAATTGTAGGCAAGTAATTCAGTTATAATATGTTTTCACATAAAGATTTATATTTTGTGTAATGTCATCTATTGTTTAGTAAAAAGCGCTGGTATTTAGTCGTCGTCAACCCATTATTGTCCCACTGCTGTGCATGTGTCTCCTCTCAGAGACAGAGGGCTTTTGGGCCATAGTCCACCGCGCTGGCCAAGTGCAAATTGGTAGGCTTCACATACCTTTGAAAACTCTTTTTTTTAAGAACTCAGGTGTGCCGGTTTTCTCTTGATGTTTTCCTTCACCGTTAAAGCAAGTGATAATTAAATTCTAATACGCTCATAACTTCAAGAAGTCGGAGGTGCGTGCCTGAGATTTGAACCTCGGACTACCCGATTGAGAGGCCGAGTTTCAACCATTAACCACATAACTGCTATTTAATTAATGTATACAATGTAAGCTATTAAAAGACAGATGTCGCTGCTTTACATTGTTATCGCAATCGCAAGTACGATACTTAAAATTTTATAGCCTATGTCACTATGACAACTGAGACGATTCTAACGACACCTCATATGTTACAATCTGTCAAGCCGTTTGGGTTGTGGAGCGTGCCAAAGATATTGACTTACATACATACATACGCTCTAAAACATTACCCTTCTTCTGACGCAGTCGAGTAAAAATAGTTCCATATCGTTACATTTCCAAAGTCAGAGTCAATAACTAAAACTAAGGAAGATAGATATTAGACCCAACCGACCATTATTCTATTACAATAGGGGATGACCAGAAAAAGTAGTTTTATTAAACCTGACTACGGCTTTGTTGCGTTTATAAAATTGCGGCCAGTACTTCGGTTCAAACGACCTACTAAACTCTGTCCGTGTGTCCAGTTTATCATAGCGATACAACGCTAGTTCTAACTAGAATCAAATGAGAGTATAGTTTAGTTACGACTTTCGAAAGCTGAAAATAAGTTTGATTAAAAATATTACACACTAACTTTATATTGTGCAACTGTCGTGTCTAGGTTAGAAAATCTAAACCGAATGGACATTAATGAATATGCTGTTAAATAAGTTATAAATGCTGCCTTTGTGTTGTACAAATCTCAATAAATAATTGTATAGCAAATCACACAAGGCTTTACAAACACAACGTGTATCGTTTGTATAGTGTTAGCACTATACACAGAAATTTTCTACTTAACATTGAGATACTGTGTATTAAACTGGAGAAGCTACTTAAAACATAAGGCGTGTCCTTTTTATATTTTATAACTTAAAGCCGCTGAAGCGCTAAAACGATTAAAATACTGTCTAACGTATCCTTCAAAACTGTAGCGCTTGATTTGCTGTAAAGGTACGCATGTCATCCACACAGACTGAAAACAGCGCTACGCGACTGAGTGCAGTGCGGCCAAACGCCGCAGTTGAACGGGACACAACAGTCGCATGCAGTGTCTTCTCTAGTACTTTAATACGACGTACTAGTACTTCATCACGATGCTTCTTAACGATGTATAAACCGGTATTTCACAAAAGGCGGTGTTTGTAAAGCCATAATAAATTATTAAGGAAAATCCACATTTTATTTATTCTGACAAAAACGTAATTAAGACTAACGTACTAAAGAATGTGTAGTTATGGTATAAAGGTTGCAATTGTTTGTTGAAAGATTAACTATAGTTAGAATAATTTTACGGAATGTTCTTACTTTACTATTGTTTAAAATGGTATAAGATGAATAAGCTGTTTTCCCTGCGTATATTCTAAGGGACTCAATGAAAACCACAAAGTTATTAAGTTGATTGAGAGTCAAAGAGTTAAAGAGAAGTAAAAAAATGTAACAAAATTTGCTGAGCATTTGATATACATTAAAAATGCTTCTACTACAAACCCTTAGTAAAATTTATTCACAAACTAAGTTATTAAGCCTCAGACGCATCTGAAGCTTCGCAGGCGGGAACAAAAAGTCAATTACCTAACGACAAGATCTTATCCGATAAAAGCAGCTACGCATGTTATAAATTCTGTCCGGTAATATTGCAAAAAGAGTACACTTATACATTATAACACACTGCGCTAAACTATGCTTATACAAAAGATATTAATGACGGTGAAAATATATTCCATGCTATTTTTAGAAATCAGAAATTTAAGGCGTTTATGTTTTTATTTAGTTACTTACTTTCCACGGGACATAAACTTCCTTAAATGTACAGGTAATACATATAGTTAATTGCGGATTGCAACCATGAATATTTCCACGAAAGTCTAAATACAAGTTTCTTGCGGGCCCTAAGAATATTGTATTTAAGTGCAGGAAAACGAGTGACGCGAGCCATCAATCATGAGACTCATTACGACTTCAACAAAACGATGAAATGTCTTAAAGCGGATATTATAACATGGAGTTATGGAATATGGTGTTACGGAAGTCGGAAACGAGCTGGCAGGTGGCGAGGTCGATCGATGGGTGCGATATGTCACGTGGCACTCGACACTAGAGGTATTGAGTGACGGCCGTCGCTCTAGTGTTGCTTTTCAATTTCTCTTCAAGGAATCATGCCCTTGGCACTTGAGGCCGATTGAGTACGTACTTTTGATTTTTTTAGAGCTTGCATCTTTTAGCTTTGCAATAATTTCGCCTTGCAATTTCTGTGTAGATTTTACCTATAGTTAACATAGGATTTACATTTATAGTAGGGTTTAAATAGACCATAAATCCGCATCGGGGTAGCATGCCGAACTATATATACCTCCTCTATGCGTGAGGATAGACTCGTGCCCAACAGTGGGACTATGTATCTTAGGTTATCGGAATATAACGGGTAATAATACTGAATTTGCTGTTGCTAAATGCTGAAAGCTACAGAAAGTAAAAATTTCGTGTATGAAATTATTAAGAAACTTGGCAACCATTGTAAAATACTTGGAAATATGAAAATATTCTGACAACTATTGGCAAGTATATTTTATACTTTATCAATCATTTCAACTATTTCCTGGAGCTAAAAACCTACGATTCGTTCCTCAAACAATAATATACCAAGTGACATTCCGATAGTTTTTCTGGTTGTTAACATTATACTGTTTGCACAGTTGGGCGAAGGCAAGTGGAGTCAAGTGTAACGACGCGGATGGAAGCGGTTCAGTGACTCTGGCCACGCACTTTGCTTGGAGTGAACAATGCCGGGCCAGTAGATGGATGCGCCAGCTGGTAGGGGCGTTAACGTTATACGGGGTTATATTTGCGTGATCTTTAAATTCTTAGCGCAATCGAATTTTCGCGAGAGCTCATAAGACTTACTCCTTTAAAGACACGAAGTTCTTATATCTTTGAGAGAATTTAGCGTTTTGCCTGACTTGATGCGGATCTAATACAGTTTTAGGACAGTACGAATGAATAGAAAGATGAGTGAAAATATAGGAAAAATAGAGAAGGGGATATGAAAAGATGGAATACCTTAAGAACTTTTAGTGTAGAAGTGAATTTATAATGATGTATGCGACATTATAAAACACATGAGTACGAAAAGCTTACCAAAATTTAAAAGAAACGTATTCATTCCTAACACAGTTGTTTGTGCGGAAAAAATACCAGATTGAGGAAGAAAATTAAAATTCCCTTTTTCAATTTACGCTCAGGAATCTAACCAATTTCAACATAAAAAGTAGCTCTCCGCTCAATATAAACGTCCCTATATGTCCTACGCTTCGAACTCCAATTATAATCAATTTATGTCAATCCCAACGGGCAGCCCTAGGCCGGTTGCGTAATAAACGAGATGAAAGAAATCCAGTTACACATGTTCCAGTTTCCAGCAGCGCCGGGCCTTCCACAGAATGCATAACGAACAGAAATGTCCGTTATATTTACATATCCGTGCAATTGTTACAGGACTTGTTGAAATGTAGTGAATGTCTGGTCTGGCGGTTGTTCGTTGTCTTCAGCTGACCTGGTAATGACAGTAGAGATTTGCATTTTCAAGACATTTTGCATTGCCACTTAACCCATTTTTTAACGATTGAGAGAGTAAGTTAAAAAAACTCTACATTTAATTTGCTTACGTTTACCAATTTTCATATTTCACTGTCTGTTATTATAATCGGACTTTTGACTTAAATTATTATAGACTTACAGTAGAATGGTTTAAATTCGTACAAATGACGGAGACGGGACAAAGCCGGGAACAAAAAAATGTTTAAATTTCACTTCTCTTTGTTATTACATCTATGGTAACTTCGCTTCGATGTTGACTTCCTTTTAAGCATCGACAGGGTACGCTTTGTGAAACGGGGTGTTATAGAGGTCTGTTCGAATGTGCTGTCGTAAACCTTAGGTACGAATCTCAAAGTAAATGTTGATCCCGAAGTTACGCTTCGAACTTCTATAAATGCCAAATGTTTGCAATTTCCAGTTTTCGGCACGATGTTCCTTTAAACGTTAAATCATTTAATGGCCTCAGCTCAGAATAGTAAATCAATTAGGCTAGGTAAATGCCCTAAGCTATCAGTGGTTTAAATGTCAGCCTTGGGTTAATAAATTCGTAATACCTATTTTTAACGGCTTCTACAATTTATTCCATATAGCTATAACATCTTAACAAATCGTGTTTTAATAGTAAATCATCGTTTATAGTCCTATGAAATTTTGCACGAAATGATTTCGTCTAAAAATAAAAAAGTAATATAAAGTCCCTTGGGATCTGAACAATAATAAATCTTTTACTATTGTGGCGTGTGTAGTCCTAATTATAATGTAATAATTACTACGCAGCTCGTCAGACGAGTAATCATACGTCATGTGTTGAATTTTAATTATGGGTGTATAAAAATTACTTTATACATGTTGTTTTGTAATTAGTATCAGTAGCCTGGTGAAAAAATCACCGCAAAATATGTTTCTCCTTTGTAACAAGGCATTTGCAGTTTCTGATCATAAAGTTACGCGCATACGGATAATGTCAGTAAGGTAGAGCCCTGAGATTTATAGAGGATTCGCCCGCATGAAAATCGTATATATACTTATATAAAGACCAACACCTTCCTCAAGAATTGAACTATCTTTTAGTAAAAACTGTACTAAAATCTGTTCAGTAGATTGTGAGAAAATTAATC
>DWNY01001555.1:0-12437 GCA_018250635.1 Telegonus apastus
AAAGGAATCAAAAAAATATGATTTAAAAGAAAAAAATAGATCGGAAGAATTCCGAAGAATTCTAAAAAAATTCTAAAAATTCTAAAAAATTTTAGAAGAATTCCAATAAGTTTCAATAAAATCATTATATAAAATAGGCATTGCTTTCGGTCATGTTCACTGAAACGTGAATCTGAGCGACATGACGCCATGCTTGATAATATTAATGCGGTACTTTTAAATGCAATTGCTAAGACGTGACGTCATCAGCGGACGCCATGACACCCGCGAGCGTTTTCGCGCTTAATTCAAAAATGCTAATATTTGTGTCGAAACTTAATTTTTTGCTGAAATAACTTTATTATCCGACTGCGTCAGGAGCGCAGCCCAAACAGCTTGATGGATTTAGACATATGAGGTATCGTTAGAATCGTCTTACTTGTCGTAGTGACATTAGCTATACAATTTTTAAATTTGGTGCCTGCGAACCAAGAAAAATGCATTTTAGACAGTCTGGTTTTTATTTTAAACAGTAGACGTGTACGTACAGTATAGAAGGGAATAAAAAAATCATTCATCGTGTCTATTATCTCCAGAACACGTGTATTCCATCGACGCTCCACCGACAACGGTGGAAGGCGTTCGCACGCTGGAGTTCAACTACTACGCGAGATTGGACCATCTCACGAAGTTGGTCTGCACTGCTTTGACTTTCGACGAGTATTATACTGATCGAGATGACAGGTAAGAGTTAATTCTGAAGGTGGTAGAGCCCTTTGTGGTTCGACTCCGACGGCACCACTGTCACACATGTTTCTGCCTCTCGACAGAGTTTAGGGTTGTTGTGTTCTTGTTTGAAAGATGTGGTAAGAGAGATACTTCTCCGAGGTATTGCAATTCAGTCCTTAGAGGTAGCAACGCATCTTTGTAAAACCTCAGGTAAATACTGTGACATAATTATCTGGGGTTGATCACAGACTTCCATGGGCGGCATTATCGACTTACCTTCAAGTGGACATTCTCATTTGTCGACTCGCGTGGCGGAGCGGTCACCATACCGATCTGACGCCATGGGTTTCAATTCGAAGACCCGACCAGACAGATATCTGAAGAATGAATTTAGATTTCTGTCCTGGGTCTGGATGTTTGTGTGTTTCCATGGAATCCACAAAAGAAAATCCCACTGTAGGACTATGACTGCAGAAAGCGTTTTTATTATTCTCATTTGCTAGATACTTCCATTCGATGTTACATAAAAAAATTACTGAGCAAAGTTGATCCTCGAACAGTCTAGACCTTCGATTAATTCGCTTCCAGACTGGAATCACGCTTAATAACATACACCGAAGGCACAAAGGCGGAACCGAAGCGCCAAGTCAACGTCATCATAGAAACGTACAGTCGCAACCCGAACGTTCCCGCTAAGGACGACATTTGGAAGAAGATCTTCCGCACTCAGGAGGAGACGATAGAACTGTTGTATCATTACGCGTATAACTTTGTCACGAACGATACGAGGAGTTACATCAAGCCGAACTTGGCGGAGACCGGTGGGAAGATTCTCTTCTATCCGGATAAAACTTCTGGATATATTGTATGTATTGTTTTTTTCCGAGATGTACAATAATATTATTTCCCATATTTCAGAAGTTAGACTTATTTTCATACTTTACATATTGATCAGTATTTTCAGCAAGTTATGGAAATTTTGCACGCCGATTACAGAAATTGTGTACTGGATATTGATCCAGTATATATAATTATAACAATAGACTTATAACAATAGCATTGGCTATTGTTATAAGTTTTAAAGATCACATACAGTATAAAAATTTCAAGATGCTATAAAATCTTATAGAAGGAAAATTATATAATTGAGACCCTTTCTAAATTAAGAACCACAAAACATTCTGATAAATTCGAAAATAACACCATATAGTGACTTAAATAATCATGAAAACCAAGATGACCTTCTTATTGGTTTCAATAAAAAATCTGTATCTCAAACAAACAATTCTACCGTACATTTACACAAATCTCCAAACATTTGTTCTTAAAATTCGACCCATCCAGGCGGATCCATGCTCGAAGCCCCCGCGTCCGCTGAACGTCTACTACGGCCTGTGCGACAACATGGAGTGGGAGCACCACACGAAGAAACACATTCGCGACCGGGAGACCGACGTCAACACGTACCTGCGGCAGCGGCACGCGGAGCTCACCGAGCCGGAGCTGTTCGTGGCGCTCTACGACACCGAGAGGAATGAGGCCGCGAAGAAAGGGTGGAAGGAACAGGTGATGTCATACGGCTTTGTCAGGATTTAGTTGTGTACATGTAGGTGGTGGAACTGCGGAGGAACCACCGTCGTAGCTATTCTGCTTTATAGGAACGGTGTTCAGCGCTGCTGTGTTCTGGTTTGAAGGGTGTGGTAAGGAAGACATACATATCTAAAGCGTTCCTTAGCGAACTTAGTCTTCAGGGAAAGCAACGTAACTGTGGCCAACCTCTGGACTCGTAAACTTATCTGTGTTTACCACAAGTATCCATGGGCAGTAGTGTACCACCAGGTAGACTGCAAGCTCGTTTGCAACTCTCATATTATAAAAAAATGTACTTCACCGTGAGGAATGAGGCTGCTGTGTTGCAGTGGTGTCGCTGGAGTGGACCCATAAAGGGTTCCACCCCCTTCGCATACAGAGATAATTTCATCGAGAGGAACAAGTTTCTGTATAATATACAAGTAGCAAACAAACACAGATTCCACCTATTGGTAAGCGGCCAATGTGACTCATGGACATATGTAATCAACCCCTGACAAAATCTTCTTGATTCTTCTGAGTTCGGCCATTGATGCTTTAATAAACAAAGGGTTCCACCACCTATGACGTAATAGACCCATAAAAAAGAAAAATAAATAATAAAGGGATTTACCACTTTCCTACTTCTTCCTTTCTTCGTTTCTACTGACACAATCACCAAGAAATTAATGAGCAAATTCATTAACCAGGAAGCACATAAAGCCGAAGTAACAGAAAGGGAGAAGGAAGCGGAGATAGATCCGCTGGCGCCGTACCTCGCGAGGATGTTCGGATCAGGCCACGGCAGCGGGTCCCCGCTCACCATCAAGGAGGCCACGCTGGTCCGGGAGCAGTGCATCAACGACTTCAAGGCCAAGCAGCTCGCGAGACAGATACTGGTGCAGGAGAGGTTTGATAAGGTATCCATGGACCCCATCTGCCCTCTCTTATCTTCTGTCATCTTCTGTTCAACTTCTTTTCAGAATAAAGTGGGGGTAGGCCATATCAAATATATTTTCATAAAACCCATTATTTTCCTTTCAATCTTGAGCTCTTCAGGTGTAAATTGTTAAACTTCGTACTTCTTTGGGGAGTATAGGCATACATAGTTGTTTTATCACGAATATTGATAATATAGGATAATATCGCTTACAGCTGAACAGCGAGTACAAGGCCAAAAGGCTGTGGTACCTGGCCAATCAGTTCATTCTCACGCCGGAAAAGGAGAGCGCCTACTTCGCCTTGAGGTAAGTTTCTATAACATCATATTTCAGTCAATGTGGCATTGGCTTTATTCTCCGCCCGCTTATATCCCTATAAACGATTCGATTTCGTGTATATGACGATAACCATTAGATATAAAGTTAAAAGATTCACGATTTTTTTAAAGTATCCTAAACCTTTCTAAACACGTAGTCTACCAATTCAAAGATATATTTTCTAAATCCCACTTCTGTATGGTGTTTCCAGAAGCGCGCTATAATTTATAGTATAGAGCTAATAAGCTCTACATCAGATCTTTTGTTTAATGTTTGGGTGTAGCAATCCCGATGGCATGAGTCCAACTGATGGTAAGTGACCACCGCCACACATGGAAATCTGTAATCAACCCCAAATAAGACCACAATCCTATCTGAAGTCAGCCACAGACGCGTTGCTACCCCTCAGAACTGAGCTGGAACGCGTCTGAAAATTACGGCTCTCCATGAACTACATAGATGAGATGTAGAGTCGAATGTCTATAGTTTCTAATATTATTACAGTGCTGAATTAGCTTTCAAAGTTCACACGTTAGAAGTGCGACTGACCAGGCACCGGGACCTCTCGGGACCAAGGTTCAAGGCCCTAGAGGAGTACCTTGACAAACACCCCTTGCTCAGGGAGTACGTACGTATGAGGCACTACTACCGGTTCAAGTAAGAGTGTCCATCAGAGGTCCTACTATTGGATCAAATAAGGTACGGGTTCAAATGGACCTACTTATGCAAACAGGAACCAATCCACACACATGCGAATATCGAGATTGTAAATAGATTTTATTTAAAAACACCAAAAATTTTACAGTATACAAAATTTTGACAAAAATGGCTTTTTCTCAAAACTGTCATTGTGTGGGTTGATTCTGTTTTGCATAAATAGGCCCAATTTTAATATATAGTTTTGTTTAGACAAGTATAACAGATTAGTGCGTACTTGTTAAACACGTTTTTTCGTTTTTACAGGGCTGGATAATATTTTTAACCTTTTTATTTCTTAATTAAATTCAACTAATGGTAATTGTCTGATACAAGATTTATCTTAAACACGTAAGTACTTTAATTTATTTCCTTATATAGTCCGTAGCACAGTAGTATCTTGTACAGTAAAGATGCATCTTTACCGATTGTGCTACAAATGAATCAGATGTGAGTATCAGTCTGGAATGCAATTTCGCTAGCACGATATGTGACCCGTATTTACACCGCGTCTGGGAACTGCGGAAATGCCTCAATTTATTCAATAACGGCTATGGAGGGGAGAAAGTGTATTGTAGCTTTGTTTCATACAATACATGCATATTTAATGCAACTGAATAGGTACAAGCATAGCTACATATTTATGTTTTTGATATGTTGTTGATTTGTTTTCCTGCAATTTGATAAAACGTAACAATTTGCCCTTGGCCCTGGTAAACCTCTCATTTACTCAATTCACATACAAATTAACAATTTATATTTTTAGATTTTTCGTACCTCCAACGCCACATATCGACATCAGTTGTGAACACTCGTACCTACACCGTACCAAAGTTTTATCGCCATATTGATTTTTTATGATTTAAGATTACTAACCTGAATTTTGCGGGACCTTAGAACGCAATTACCATAAAAAATACCCGAGTTTTTAAAATGACTGAAGCAGTCGGATAAAAATAGTAGCATTGTTCATATTATATATTATTTATATATAAAAACTAGCTGTTTCACGCGGTTTCACCCGCGTTAAAGTAATAGAAAGGCATACGTTAATATCTGCATAATAGCAACTGACATTGACGCCCGTGATGGCGCCAGCATGCGCGTGGAGCGCGCGCTGATGCTTTTTTCATCAATTAAAGTAGCCTAAGTTACGCCTCAGACCTTCTGCTATCTTTCTGTGAAAGTTCTGTCAAAATCACTCCAGCCGTTTAGAAGATTACCTCAGCCAAACAGACAGACAGACAGATAAAAAAATGCATTTTTGTTATAGGTATCACGTATGCGTATGTATTATGTAAAACTTTGTAATTTTGACGTTACAAACAGACACTTCAATTTTATTTATTTGTTTAGATAGCTATTAAATTGAATTGCTTTGTCAGTAAAGGCATTCTTTGTATATCTAGTCTATTAGGAGAAAGGTCACATGTTCATCGATTGAATGCAATAGAAAAGTAGGTCAGTGTAGAACCAATTAACGAAGCTTAAATGGATTTTTCATGTTCTTTTCACTTGTGTTTAAATAGCACAAAACTGTATTTCCTCATCCAAAAATATTATTAATGATGGTGGTACAATTTCGAAGGTACAGCTACCATACTTTCTGACTTATTTTTGGTTCACGAATTGTTTTAATTAATATGTAGATTTTTACGTGAAGCGTTCTAACTTATTTTTCTGGCGTAACAACGCACTTAAGTCAAATTATTTATTTGTAGCGTGAAGCAGATCTTGCATGATCTTAGTATTCAGGAGTAGCAACTCACCTGTTATTGATTTCACATACAAGAAAGCCTATTCTATGTGAAATTTACAGATGTCCGCAATTCGCTAAGAAAAAATCTTCTAATATGAAGGACCTTTTTAGTTTGTTGTCAGCAATTTATTAGTCTATTCTGGAGGTATTTCTCCCTCCTCTTATCATAAGGTAAGAAATAGCTTCTTCTCCATAACGAAATACCTTGCGAAGTCGCGGTAGATTAATATCATTGACTTTCAAAAAGAATTCCGTAAGAATCTACTTTGAATAAAATATTTTTGATTATGATTTTTTTGAAACAATTTCAAAGAATAATCTCCCTTTTTACGTCGACTTCTGCTGTTAATGTCCCACCTTAACTAAACAACAACAACCTTTAACAAAGATAGCCCGTAGATATATCTACGACTATCTACGGCTAGGTTGCTTAGCCAATACTAAAATTATCATTTCCTCAGGTCGCACGATCGGCATAATGATCACCGCCTCCCACAACCTGGAGCCGGATAACGGGGTGAAGCTGGTAGACCCTGATGGTGAGATGCTGGAGCAGAGCTGGGAGGAGATAGCCACCAGGCTCGCTAATGTCAGGTAAGGGACTTCCAACTCTTAGGCTGACTTCACACCGGATTTTTTTTAGACTTTTTCTCCTACTTCCATAAGTAGTAGACGAGCATACAGCCCACCTGATGGTAAGTGCCCACTGCCGCCCATGGACATCTGCAATCAACCCCAGATAACATCACAGTCTCACCTGAGGTCGGCCACAGATGCGATGTTACCCCTGAGGACCAAGTTGGAACGCCTCGAATAAGCATGTCTCCCTTACCTTATCTTGCTTATCTGGGGTAGATTATGGGGTGGGTGTCTATTCGCGACAGTGGCCACTGACCATCGGGTGAACTGCTTGCTCGTTTGCTACTTGCGAATTATATAAAAAAAAAAAACAGTAAATTCGCCGATTTTGTTGAAACTTCCCATGGTTGAAATAAGTTAATGCCTAAATAATTTTACTTTTGGAAATAGTATATAAAGAAATTTTGAAATCATCAATCAATCAATTAAATAAACATTATATGAAGGAATTTTGAAATCAGTCACCACGTCTATTCTCGTATTATCCGATACAATCAGAAGTCTGGGCACACAACTACATGTAAACTCGTTTTATTTTTCAGTGACAATGACTTAGAATCAACAACTGAACAGGTCATCAAGCAAGTGAACGCTGACATGGCCCTCAAGGCCAGCGTCTATATCGGCATGGACACCAGGTATGCTTCCAATTAAGGAGTTCTCTTTCAATGTCGAAGCATTGACGACTCCTCTGGTGTTGCTAATTTCCATAGGCCACAGAGTAACTGATTGCCATTAAGGAAGAGTGGCTAATTCTACTTATCGTTGGGTTTAAATGCAAAAATTGTAATAATATTCGTTATAACACAAAAATCAACCGTTCAAACTCTGAAATAAGGATAGAAGAATCTATACATTTATACAAATAAATAAAATAGAAGTGTCTGTTTGTAATGTCAAAATAACAACTTTTACTAAATGTGCAAGTATACACGGTAGCTATAACAAAAACACGATTATTAAAAAAATATCTCTCTGTCTGTCTGTCTGTTTGGGTGAATCAAGTTAATCAGTTGCGGGCAGATATCAATGAAAGCCTTTTTACTTCTTTAACTCGGGTGAAACCGCGGAGATCAGCTAGTATATAATATAGATGGACCATTTGTACTGATAACTGACCTTAAAAATTATACTACGGTACAAACGTCTACTTTGAAAGCTTGACAATACACTCTATATATAGAAAACATACTTCCTTTTATCTATTGTATGCTTGATAACTCTGTCCGACAAGTAGTTATTAGTTTAGTGGACCTAGGACCTTATTGATCTACAACAAAAGAAGATCGTTATTCTGTCCTCTTCATCCTTTATATAATAGAAAGGGACAAAATGTAGCTTTTGTTTTGTAATGGAAGGGAGGGCAGGATGAGACGAATTTTTTTATTATAAGAAAAGGGGTATCAAAGACAATTTATTTTAAGCAGTCGGTGGCCTTCGCAAAGATAGAACCCTTTGTAGTTCGAATCTAGCGGCACCACCGCCACACCTATTTCTGCCTTGTAACAACAGTGTTAAGCGCTGCTGTGTTCTGGTTTGAAGGGTGTGGTGAGGGGGACATTCGAGGCTTTCCAACTTAGTCCTCAGGGGTAGCAACGCTTCTGTGGCCAACCTCAGGTCTGTGATCTTATCTGGGGTTGATTACAGATGTCCATGGCCAGCAGTAGCCACTTACCATCCAGTGGGTTGCATGCTCGTTTGCTACTTCAATAACATAAAAAAACATGATGTAGTTGGAGTGACGTTACTAGCTTAACGTACGTGGAGTAACTGGATAAATAAATAAACGGTTCTCTGACAGATACACGAGTCCCCGGCTAGCTGCGGCCGCTGTCCACGGTGTGATAGCTCTGAAGGGCACGCCCAAGGAGTTTGGTATTGTCACTACGCCCATGTTGCATTATTGCGTCAAATGCCGCAACGACAACACGTATGGCACTCCTACGGAAGAAGGTGAGATATATATGACCGTTTTATTAGCCCTTCACACTAGATCTTTTCTTGTGTTGTGTTTAGAACAGTAATCTAAAATCGACATTTGTCTGGCCGGGGATCGAACCCGGAACCCAGCGTGTCAGTGCAGTGTACGTTCCGTCACACGGAACGTCAGATATTACAGAGTTTTGGAAATAATAAGAAAGAATTCGTCATCACAAATTGTGTCATAGCTCCTTAAAGGGTTAGGGAATACCTTTTTGGCGAAGGGCTGGGGTGCGATCGTGCTCCGAGTTTTAGTTCGGACCTTGTATATATGCAAGATGTTGAGAATGCTTCGATAGCGTGATTCAGAAATACCAGTAGCGCCATCTTTTGACGAGTTACGAGAGCTTCCTCGGTGGACCGATACACGTATGACCTGAAGCCTACCACTTTTTCTTAGTTTCCGAAACTATCTCAGACATAAAAAAATGTTTCTTAAGTTTTAGTATAGCGCGAAGAGACATAGAAGCTTAAAAATTAAAATTATTTTATATTAGACTCATGTTTTGTTTTTTAAATTTCAGGATATTATGAAAAAATCGTCGGCGCGTTCAAGAACATACGTCGAAAGCTACCAGTGATCGGTGATTATTCCACAACGTTGTATGTAGATGGCGCTAACGGCGTCGGTGGGAAAAAGCTCAATATTATTAGGAAAAGCTTGGACGGCGAACTGGATCTCAATCTGTACAACCTAGGCGGCAATGGAGGAAAGTTGAATTTGAATGTGAGTATCATATATTATATTCAAGTTTTTCTGAAAAGTCTATTAATGACTACTAGTAGACCAGTTACAATGGTCGAAAGTCGACCATAATTGAAACCATACAAAAACTAAACTTATAAATAAAAAATATACTTGTTTATGTATTTTAATCTGGGCATAAGAAAAATATTAAATATAGGGAAAATGAGGTTTAACTTGTAGAGCTGCATTTAAAAGAAATAACGCATTTTATTGACATAGACATCTGAAATAGTTGAGAATTTATGTCTTTCATATTGTCAGTATTGTTGTCAGTGCTGTGAATAATGAGTATTTTATTTTGTTTGATTTAATATATTTGTAACGCTAATTACACATAAATATTATCAATCAATAATATTTTCTGCATCAACTTTCACGTATGTCTCATATCAAAGTTCTCTTTGCACGCAGTATTTTAAAAATGGTTCCGCAAATGTTCGCTTCACGTATTAATATGTAGATTTCTGAAAAGGACATGAATATATAACCAGTAGTTTTTTAATTGGCGCAGCAAACAAGCATGCAAATCAGTTTTTTTTATATAGAAGTAGCGAACTAGCATGCAATCCGTCTGATGATAATCTATCACTACAATTCATGGACAGTAATCGACTCCAAGTGAAGCCAGAGCCTCAACTGAGTTTGGCCACAGATATCGTAACTCCAGCTCCACAATAAATAAATAAAATAATTATAAGTACCTACCAATTGTAACATTACATTATTGTACAACTTTTTTTAAAATGTTTTTTTTTTAAATTGCAATCTTTTAATACGTGTGCACGTATGGAGTTTCTTTCTTTATATCTCTCGCCGCTTCTTCTCCATAACGAATAAACCTTCCGAAGCGGTGGTAGGTTTTGACATTCAAAAATAGTTCTATATGAATCAACTTTGAATACATGAGATTTGAATTTAATTTTGGATACGTCGCTACCTCTGAGGATTAAGTGGGAACGCTTGGGATAAATTATATGTAGTATGTCTTCCAGTATGGGGCCAGTTGGTTCGAACTACGTAGTTATACAACAGTTTATACAAGTAAAGTGACACTTGTACATAAAATATGAAAACTTTTGATATAGGATTGGATTTTTGGGTCCGAAGTAAAATTAATTCACAAAACTTTGCTTCCAGTGCGGTGCCGACTACGTAAAAGTGTCCCAACAGCCGCCAGTGGGCGTGGAGCATGTACCGTTCCAACGGGTCGCCTCCCTCGATGGTGACGGTGACCGAATCGTCTACTACTACTTGGACGACAAGTATGTATATGTATGCATTTGACGCAATAGTGCAACATGGGCGTCGTGACAATACCGAACTCCTTGGGCGTGCCCTTCAGAGCTATCACACCGTGGACAGCGGCCGCAGCTAGCCGGGGACTCGTGTATCTACCAGAGAACCGTTTATTTATTTATCCAGTTACTCCACGTACGTTAAGCTAGTAACGTCACTCCAACTACATAACGTTTTTTTATGTTATTGAAGTAACAACCGAGCATGCAACCCACCTGACGGTAAGTGACCGTTGCCGTAGGGACATCTGTAATCAACCCCAGATGAGATCACAGTCCTACGTCGTTTGTCGATGCGTTTCTACTCCTGAGAACTAACACGAATCGTCTCGGATGAGTATGTCTCCCTTACATCACCCTTTAGATTAGAACACAGCAGTGCTTAAAATTTTTGTTGTTAGGCAGAAACGGGTCAGGCGGCGGTGCCACCGAAGTCGTACGACAACCTTACCTGCCTACATTTTTTTTGACGTGGAGGAAAATCTTCAAAAGGTACCCGAAGCCGCGGGAGCGACGGCGGGATATGTGGAATTTCTACCGCACTAAACCCCCCAGAACCGCCCGCAACCCCTACATAGTACTCTAGAAAAATATAAAATTAATTTATATTTCCTCAGGAACAAAATGCACCTATTAGACGGAGATCGTATAGCGACGCTACTGGCGAGCTACATCACACAACTGCTGAAGGCCTGTAACGCTACGGCACTCACGTTGGGACTGATTCAGACGGCATACGCCAACGGAGCCTCCACTAAATACATCACACAGGAGCTTGTAAGTAGATTCTTATTTGTGTTAGTACATAAAATAAATCGTTAATGCATTATAATCTTTACGTGGAATTCCAAACGGGATAGTTATTATTTGTGACTAATGATATAAGTTGATCGTGTTACACTGGTTTTTTCCAGCGGCTTCGCTCGCGTTAATGTGTACATGTACATTCGATTAATTTATAACTAATAATATAGTAGTTAGAATTGTGTGCTTCATACACAATGCTAATGTAATTAATTCATGTCAAGAGGCCGTTGGCATATAAGTTACTTTCTATCCCTCGGGAATAGTATCTCTTTTCGGGATGTATTTCTTTTCTGGACCCCCTGGCAATGTGTGTGCAAAATTTAATATTGATTGGTTGAAAAGTTAGAACGTGAAGACATTAAAAACAAACAAACAAACACATTCGCCTTTATAATAATGATACATTAGTCTATGTATCTATCTACCTATCAGCCTTTAGTAGTCCACTGCGGGGCATAGGCCTCCCCTTACTAACGATGAGGCCTGCCCATTGCCACTTCGATTTGCTTATTCTGAGAGTTATGTCGGTAATTTTCGTTATTCTACGGGTTTTATCGACGTTAATTCTGTCGCGTGTAGAAATATCAAGCATAGCTCTATCCATAGCTCGCTGAGTTTGTAGGACTTTGAGCTTACGTATGAGGCTCACAGTAAAAGACAATGTCGACAATGTCGACCACATCGAAACAAATATTATTCAATGTTCATTTCTATATTTTTTAAATAAATAACGCTTTCTACACTCATAGCCCTACATTATGATATTCTCTCTGTCGTGGGTGCCACAGAAACACGCATTGTATCTCGCGAATATGTTATCATCTAATGAAAGATTTTTAAACGTTTGGGTTTATAAATGTAACAAAAGTAAACCATCAGTAGCGAAACGTGCCTAGTTCTCATTAAGTTTTCGTTATTAAATGGCAATACAAAATTGTCATACTGTAATGTCATTAAATAATAATATTATTTACAAC
>DWNY01001556.1:0-12437 GCA_018250635.1 Telegonus apastus
ATCTTAATTTTATTACACATGAATAAAATATAAATGTAAAAATAAAAATGTTAAAGACTGATGGCATTCTCTGCCAGTCAATTTGGGTGGATGAAACTTTGCGGCAAATGGCATGAGAAATATTAATCAAAAGAGAAAAAAAATGTAAAGGTTCGTCACGAAGACAACACCGCCAGGGTTATATTTAGCGTTAAGCAAATTCTTAGGTATCGGTGGGAGGGTAGAAATGCCAGACGACTTTCAGATGAGGTGAATATCTTATTCTTCTGAAGTCCTTCGGGCATCGATGACCATTTGAGGTGGACTGCATGCTTGTTTACTACTTCAATCAAAATCAAAGTCAGGGTAATTTGTGTTTTCCGGATGTGGAATGGTGAAGGACTCGAAGAACGTTCGATCTGGTGCCTACATCACTCTCACACCACCGAAGGAAGAAAGCTATCATGACATGATTACAGACGAGAACGTCCACGTGCATAGGTAAATATAAAAATATAATACTTAAACGCGCATTAAACCGCAAACGATACAGAAAGTATATCTTATGTAAAGATATATCGCAAATATAGATATCAATGTCACAACACAACCCAGTCACGTTACGCGACTCGAGAAATTTGATATTACTTCGAGTGCATTCGGATTGCATTGTTTGATATATTGTTTTTATTATAATGAAGTTACAAGCGAGCTCTCTTAAAACAGGTGAGGTGTGTTACCAGAGTCGAAGCACAAAGGGTTATAACACCTTCAATGTTTACTATCGCAGAACTAGTTAGATCCCACACAAATCATTCTAAAATGACATGAAAGACGGCAGATATTAGAAGTCAATTCCATAGTCCTACTGAATTACTGTTTAGACACTAAAATTCAGGATTAAATAAATCTTTAGAGCAATATTCTAATTAACCAGGCTAACGAAACCAATGGCCGGGGAAAAAAATCACATAACAGAAACAAAAAAACACAAACGAACAGTAATAACGTTCACAGACAATAAATTTTAAAGCAAAGTAAAGTAATGATGATGCATTAAAGATTTGTCTAACGACATCTTCAATTACATTGAGTAACACTCACTTCAAAGATAAATGTCATAGACAAAATTACCACTATTGGTACGAAATGGTCGGGTAAAACCTCGGAACACATACATTAATAATTATGAAGAATTCAGAAACGTCAAGTTGTTGAATTTTTGGTTCATCGAAACACGTATTCAGATAACAGATTAGATATTAATTAGTTTATAATAGTTCGTAATTAGAATATAAAAGACGAAATGGTAACGGTGGAACCAAAAACCAAACCAGTTTCTATTGCAATGCACATCAACATGCAGTATCTTGTAAGAAAATTGTATTTTCTACACCTATAAATAACAATTTACCCATACAATTTAGGATCATAGTTTATTGTCGGCGAAAAGATGGAGATTAAATCTGGTTGCACAATCATCTAAATTTACCGAAAAAAAGTAAAATTTAATGTTTATTGTAAACACGAAACTAATAAATTTTGATGATTTGCAAAGACTTACCGAGTTTCTTTCAAAATGCGAATGACATTTGGAATGTTTCGTGGCCATCCGATAATTGTCAACGTTCTTATGATCCTTTTTTTAAAGATTTTGACAATTGTTGCCTGCATTGCGGCCGTGTCAGCTAGGATATTATTACCTACATACCCATACGGAGAAAATCCATTCACTCATCCAATACCACAGCTAGACTTCAAGGATATGTCGACTGGTGTAGGTAACTACGACCCAGGTTTTATGAGGGGAAGCGGTGGAAGCACTGGATTGGATCTTCAAGGCCAGGGTTCCAGTAGTTACTACAACCAGGAAGAAAATAACAAATAAATGAAACAGGTGAGGTTTAAACATCAATTTATAATTAAATTGTGAGCCGTGTGGTCTCTGTCTTAAATGTATCGTAAGTGACTCTTCTCGGACAATTAAGGCAAAATTAAGGAAATGGGCAGAAAAATCAATACCTATCTCCAACGCATGCCAGGCGCGACGACTTTTGGCAAAAATATCCATTAGAGGATTCCTATGTCCAGCGGTGAACTTCAACAACCTGGTGAAACGTGGAGGAGAAATCTATCACAGATTCATTGCTATCTCTTCCTTCGCCATCATCTTGTACGCTAGTGCAATGCACCGATCATTTAAGATCCAAGAACATGCAATCAATACGAAACTACCGTATATCTATAATTTGTTTATACATTATTACCTTAATTTTTCAGATATCTGAAAGTGAGAATTCTTCGAGCCACAACATTGAGATGATCTAGCCAATTTAGTTCGGCTAGACAAAATGGAGCAAATTTCAAGTCGTTTGACAACGAACGCCTCAACAGCGGTGGAGAATTCTCAAGCAACAGTTTCTATGTATAAAATCATCAGAAACAATTATAATTATCAAAAATGTAAGCTTACGCAGAGTGAAATAAATCGTTGACAATATTTTTTATAGTTTCTTTTATATTGCTTGTTGTATTGTTCATCATATTTTTTCAGATTCGTTATCTGACATTTATTAGTTATACAGAAACTAATGTCTTTGTAATTAGTGATTACATTAGCAATTGTTTCTTTGAAGGCAGTAATTAAATATTAGTTAGTTACAGTTGGTAATTAAACCAGATGGCAAAATTCTGTTACATAATCGTTATTATAAAAAATATGGAGACAAATATTTTTTTATAAGTATGGCAACTTTCAGGGAATTTTGTTTACATACTAATTGTTGTTATGCCTATTTGGTATCTATATGTATCTATATGAAGTGGTCGAATTCACTGAAATACTGGAAACAGCTGATCAAGTTAGCTAAATTACTACTGCACAATGTAGTTGTGTATCCCTTCTAGTCCGACTCCTGACGAACTGCTATATATGTACCTATCTGCTACTCCTATTTTAAGATATCATCACATATCTATATTAACGAACCCTTCAGATTTAACCTCCAGAGATAGAAGAGATAAAGTTAAATTACTTCACGATGATTACATCAAACAGGGATGTTACGAAGCTCCGTAACCGGAACCGAATCTATCGGATATTCAAAATAAAATGTATCCGAAACCGTAACCGAATCCGATATAAAAAAATCGAATAATTTTGGATAGGGATGGAGTTCAAATATAACACAAATTTCCTGGTGTTCATCCGGCAGAGCCAAAATAGTAACCGTACATGTTTCTTAATTGAAAATAAATTAAATCATTACTTCGTTGTAATTTGTGCCTTTCATTATTCCCTGAAATCATTTATCCGTAACCAAAACGATTATATAATCCCAAATATACGTATCCATAAGCAGATCCCAAATTTCATATCCATAACATCCTTATCGGCCTCTCTAGCCTAATGATGGAGATAATCTGTACGTATTATAAAACATCTAGTATAAATATCAAGTACAACTTAAATAACCAAAACGAACAATTTCAGAATATGGACATTTCGAATGAGTAAACATTTAGCTAGCGTAATTGGTGATAGAACAATTTTCAAAACTAGGAGGAGAGTCGCGTTACAAATTACTACATCTTGATAAGCGAGTAGATGTATGAGTATTCATCACTTCCATACTACGATAGTTTTGAAGGTAATGGAAGCAATAAAGAGTATGCAGTCCAACATTTAGTTACTGGGTGTTAGACATACTAACCCCAAATTAAGGTTTAACAACCCAGCGTTGCAGATCTTGGAGACGAATCTCATCATATCTCCCGCTAACTATTCAAACGTAATTCCTTCTCTATATCCTTCGAATCCATTATCCATTGATCAACCTCGTGAGCCGCTGTTGGATATAGGCCTCCCCTAATGGTTTTTGCCGATATCCGTGCTTGGCGAGCGTATTGGTCACCGCAGTAGATGTTGATGTGTTGATGATACAAAAGAAGACGCTGCTGCCAATCTACGGAATTCTGTTCCTTAGTAACAATCTGACGTCTACGAGATAAGTGTGGTGGTGCTATTCAACACCTCACGGTACAATTACTTTCTTTTATGCAGAAGAACACAGAGGCTATAATAAATTTGTTCCACTGTCGGGAATGGCACTAGTAGAGGAAGAAAGTTGTTTTCAAAACAGCTTTCAGGCTCCGACATTGTTTGTGTTTTTTTCAATATTTTAACCAAATGTGGCAAACGGACCATTTGGTGAAATATAGTCACTGTCGCCTGTAGACATATGTGTGTAGACATGACATAGACAGTGTAATCGCCAGAGCTTTCTTGCACCTCTTTTGAAGAACTCCTGTCGTATCATATTTTACGCCTGCTATCAATTGATAACAACCAGGATCGACAGTTTCTATTCCCTCAGAAACACAGAAGCGCTTATGAATTTTCATAATGGAGTTCTAGCGTCGCTTCTATTCCATAGCGAAGACATCTTTCGCAGCGGTGATAAATATTTGAGGTGGAAAGAGTTCTTTAAGAATTTGTTTTAAAAGTATGAGATTCAAATGTGAAACTGATTAAGATTAAATGTCTTCAACCAGAAATTTTTCCATCCACCTCTTGACTGCGCAGCGTTATTTATTACTTACTTTGTGGACAGTTACAGTTTTACTAGTATAATAATTTAAAACGTAGTAGAACCCTTTGTAGTTTGACTCCAGTGCTGCAACCGCCACACATATATCTGCCTTATTACAGCGCTGTAAGCGCTGTTGTATTCTGGTTAGAGGAGTGTGGTAAGGGAAACACTTATTCGAGGCGTTCCAACTTAGTTCTCAAGGATAGCACCGCATCTGTAGCCGACCTCAGGAGTGTGCTCTTATCTGGGGTTGATTACAGACCTCCATAGGCAGCAGTGTCCACTTATCATCAGGTGGGCTGCATGCTCGTTTACTACTTCCATAACATAAAAAAAAAATCCAGACGACTTGTGAAACATTTTCTCAATATTCCAAAAATATTTAACAATTAATAACTATGTAATATTTCTGATGACCATCAATAAAGAAATCCCCCATTTCCAATGGAACTGTAATGGCGAAAATAATATAGCCCGAAGTCAACTAATCAGTGACTGATACCTGTTAGTACTTATCATCGTTAATTACTTATTTAATAATCTTTATGGTAACAGTAATTAGAAATCATATAAAAGACCATTTCACGGCCATAACATGTTAGTTTGGATTGTTCCAGTCATGAAGTTTCTGGTAAGTGTTTTTGTCTGAGTTCATCTTTAATATATATAATATACGAAACTACAATAATTGGCAACTAAGGTGACAATGTATACTTGAACCATGTTTGTACTATTCTCTGTGTAGATTCTCTGTGAACATGTAAGATGTGGAATGAACTTCCTTCGGAGGTATTCAGTGGGCTCTTCAGAAATGTTTCAAAAAGAACTCTCCTTCAAAGCCAGCGATGCATTTACGTCTCCACTGATGTTGCAAATGTCCATTAGGCGACGGTGACTATTTTCAATCAGATAGCCTGTCTGCCTTATCGTTAGGTATAGCTATAAAAATATGTAATTACCAAAATAGTTTCCCGGTTTCCCTCGGAAGTCACACAGATTCGTCGTCTTCTTTGTTCTTTATTCGCTCATCAGCAGTATCAGATTTTGGATTTTACTCGAATGTATGACAGGCAAGATCGCAAGCGGAATTACAAAAACTATATAGTCGGAAATATTTGATAAGATAAAAACAAAAAAAAATATGAATAGAAAAATCTCTCTCGGGATCATTACAGCTAGGTTTCCCTGATCGTATAGAGAACGTTAACCCTAAGGTCTACCCTTAGGACAACTGAATCCATTACCGAGGGCAATAGACTTCCTTGAGTTAGTTAATATTGACAACAGTCCCTTCCCGGAGGTCATAGACTTTGTGGGAAATAGAACAAAAGCTTTCGTTCATTCCCAAGTCTCATGAAATATTATTATTATGTTTTAGGTCCATTACTATCTTATACTTTGATAATACTCCATCTCATTTATTACTTTCTGTTTGATATATTGGTTTAGTGATGTTCAAATTCAATTATTTACCGATGACTTTTAAATGTAATTTAGTACGTTAGATTTAATATTAAATTCATCTAGGCGCACAGTTAACCGTTCACTAAGTGAAGTTAGTTTTTCTATATGCAATCTAGTTTTTATTGGGCGTGATATTAAAAACGATAGCAGTTTTTAAAAGAGATAATCGACGAATAATTCCAACAAGGTTTAGATAAATCCTCTAAAAGAAAGAAATGGTCCTCAGAAAATTCCACATTTACAAGACAGGCTGTTTACGAATACAATAATATTTTACAGATACTGACAGTCGTTTATGCCGTTGTAGCGTCAGCTCAGCTGTTGCCCCGTGGCCTCAGCAAGGTTGGCGAAGACGTCGGAGGTCGCGTGGGCTCTAGTATTGGCAGTGGAATAGGTCATGTTCTTGACGGAGAAATACCTGATTTAATGAGTTTACCAGTGGGAAAACATGGGAAATCTGCAAGACCCTATCAACCTTCAAGTGGACATGGTCAAGATGGATACGGTAGTGGTGGTAGATACGGCAGCAGGGACTACGAGAGGGGATCCAGCTCATCGGGAGGTCGGGGCTACCAGACCAAGAGCTATGAAGGCGAATACGAGAGCGGAGGAAGCTACAGCCGAGAAAGAACGGTAAATTGCAATGAGCATATTAAACACATAAAGCGTATAACATAAAAGAATCTGATAGAACTCTTTGAGTTCACACAGTTATAAAGCAAAAAGATATGCCTTGTAGCAATCGTTTAAATTAATTTCTCATATTTCTGCTTTATAAATTAATTGTGTTTTTTAATGAGATATATGAAATCTTCCAAATTTTAATGAGATCTACTTTGCATGAGACTTGGAATAAAATGGAAAGATTGGAAAACATATATTTGCGGCGTCAGTTATAGATAATCGTGTCAGAAACCACTCGTCTTACATCGTATGCTTGTTTGTTGCTCTCATTATATAGATATTTTTTCAATTCCAGGTAAAGGAGAGAGAACATGGAACAGGCTACAATGCGGGCCGCGATGGGCAAAGGAGCTCCAAAGGTGAATCAGGTGGGAGGTACGAGAGCTATGGTAGAGATAGAACGTCGTATGGCGACGAATACAAGCAGGGGTACAATCGGAAATGATTTTCTTCAATCTCCGGAGATAGGTGAAGAATAAAAAAAAATTGATCTTTGATATTTTTTGTTATTTCTATCATTACCGAGCTTCCACAATATTTGCAATTATTGGAGTTTTCTAATCAGAAGTTCTAATCGTATTAAAATTAATATGAGCTTGGAAAATATCTGTTACAAATTTTGAAATCATGTTTCAATGATGGTCTTAGCATACAAACCTTTTATCTGAAAGACAACAGAATGAGGGTAGCGAGAGTGTGCGTTAAAGGATCCGCGCAGTTTTTATATTGATTCCTGTTCCTTGAATCGCCTATGACTAATGTCTGATCGAGCATTGCCTGTCTCATTCGATTATCCAACACCTATGGCTCATATTTCTGCTTTATAGCTGCTGAGTTGTGTGGTTCTAATTATAATAGTGAGTTCTATTACTATAATGGTTTAAGATCTTTATTATTTCTCATAAGAATTTTACAATTCACTTACTGAAAATGAATGTGTTAAGAAATTAAATTACTTAAACAAAAGTTACAATCGCTAATATTACAATTTGTTACAAGTGGGTAAATACAAAAAACAGTTGCAGCAATATGTACAGTAATGCAAGAAGTGGCATTTTTGGTTAAAACTTGTAATTTTTAAATTTAAGCAGCATAATTATAGGATCTGTTTCAACTTAGCAACTGCCGGTGAGATCTTACACAGGCTTCTTATCTTATTGTTCACAAGCGAGTCGAGCATGAATGTCAGTATCTTCTATAACTAATCTATTCATCTATTCATCAACTCAAATATATCATACCGTGATATGCAAGATCTCAAGCAGTAAGGAGAAGATTTAGGTCATAGTGTACGTATCCATTATCATATAAGCTATAATACCTGACTGCTTGAAATGAATCTTGATATCTTCCTCCATTTCTTCTTCGTTTGCAGGCATATTTAAAAAAAATATTGCCTATGTTACTATGACAACTGTGACGATTGTAACGACGCCTCATATGTTAAAATCCGTCAAGCCGTTTGGGCTGTGGCCGTGTCAAAAAAATGGACATACATAAGCTCGAAAAACATTACCCTCCTTCTGACGCAGTTAGGTAAAAAACTTAATCCTCAAGTGTAGCAACGTATCTGTAGTCAACCTTAGATAAAACTTCAATAGTATCTGGGGTTGTTTATAGACATCCATAGGAGACAGTAGCCACGTACAATCCGATAAAAATTAAGAAAAAAAATAAGTTCACGATATGTTTGGTTCAATAAAAGGTGATATAAAAATAAATAAAAGCGATCCAACTGTCTGCAGTGCGACTGTCAGCCGGCTCCGGTAACTCCAACTTAAAGATCAGAGGTCAAGCTTTATGTAACCTGATACCGCATCAAAACCACCCAACAAAACTATACCAATGTTATAAAACTGAAATTGTTTGTTTGTTTAAATATACTGAGCTCATGAAATCCAGTACCTATTTCAATGTTGCTTTATTTTAAAAGCTACTCTATTGATGATATTTTTAGGCTAAAATTTATAATAGAATACTGTTACCGGACATTCCGTAAATCTCCCTGCCGTGGGAGAAGGCATACGGGAAGTCAATGATTATAGGGATTTTAGGGCACATTAGGTATAGATAGCGGAATGGCAAAAAGGACAGTGGAAGGTTTTAAATTAAATTTGGCTATAAGGTTGACTGGCTGAGTGAAAGCGGTCACCGTCGCCTATGAACATTTGCAAGACCAGAATAGTCACAATGCATCGCTCTGTAGAAAAGCTATCTTGAACAGTCCTATGTTATAGCGCAGAAATACTTGGACATAAAATTCATTCTACATTTAAACGTTAAAATGAATAAATACAAATACAAAACCTTTATTTGTGTACATGGAAAAAATGTAGACCGAACTATAGTCACGAGTTGATTTCACGCAGAAAAAAATTCGTTCTTAAGCGCATGGTGATGGGAAATTGTGGTGGTATTCTGTAGATCAAAAAGTAGAGAATTATCTTACAAACATAAAATCCGACTTTCTAAAATGAATTAATTGACTTTGATACCTATTCTATTTGATACCCATATTATTATGACTCAAAAATGTATTGTCTCCCCTTTTTTTAATACGTTTGCAGGCACCATATTCAAGAGACGATTCAAACGATAACGCATATATTTAAATTCGTCAAGCCGTTAGGTCTGTGGGGCGTCCCAAAGAAATGGACATACGCTGGAAAACATTACCCTCCGTCTGACGCAGTCGGATAAAAAATTACCTCTTTTGAAATCGGTTAAAAGTGACGAGGACACAGTCTTTTAAAAGCGGGTATATCCGCACGGTAGCGTTAGTTTCTTATGAACTGGACAGGTCTTATTCGATTCTATAGCCTTTATTCCAGAGCCTTACTTGGACGGTGACATCATCTTGTGACGAAATCGGTTCTTTGTAAAGTTACATCATATTTTTAACTGTTTATTCAGGCAGACTTTATACAATCTGAAGGTGTTTATACACAGAATGGTCTTATTATTGAATCTAGCTGGGCGACCGAGCTTCGAGTGTACAAGAGCGCCATCTGTTTTTCAATGGCTTACATTGTACAAATTGACCAAATAGCAGTTTTTTTAAACAATATCAGACGCATTACATGTTTTGTTATCAACATGAAAACGAATTATTCCGGAGATGTAAAATAGTAAAAGATGAAACTTTATTTTTTGGAACACAAAGATTCGTCGAATCGTTAAAATAATCGTCGAAATAAACTTTTGTATGAATAATGTTTAGTGGACTTTTACACCGATAATATTAACAATGAAACAATTTTATCGGGTGCTAGATCGCAGTTTAAAACTAACCTAACCATACGAAAGAGAACTAGAACACTTCAAAACTGGAATGAGTTTCAAAAGAGCTCTGATAGTAACGACTTTCAAAGTTTTATTCCTGCCATTTCTATAGTATTTTTCTTAGAGGACATCTGAGGATTAAATTATAAAACTGACTGAATGGAGACTAAGGAACTAAGGGCACTAAGGAAGAGCAAGCATTAAGGGAGACGGACTTATTCGAGCGTTCCAACTTAGTCCTCAGGAGTAGCAACGCATCTGTGGCCGACCTTAGGTAGCACTGTGATCTTATCTGGGGTTGATTACAGATGTCCATACGGCAGTGACCACTTACCATCAGGTGGGCTGCATGATCGTTTGTTTCAAAACATAAAAAAAGATTCATAAGTAAAAGTCCAAAAATATTCCGCACGACTAAAAATTAAGCGATAGGTATTTTAATTTCAAAATTGCTGATGTATGTTAACAACGTTAGTCACTCATAACTGCCATTTTTATATTAGCAAAGCATGTACATGTTTGAAAATGTTTGTGTTAATTTGCATTCATTTTTCTGAAATATACTAAGGACTAAAGTTATAAAATTCTCGGTATTTTTGACTGTTTTTACGCATACAGTTGAAATAGGCTATTTTTCAATCGAATACATTTATCGTTCTCGAGTAAAAACAAAAACAGGTACTGTTCAAAACAGATGCGTATATCTAATTCAATCAATGCATAATAATTCAATCCATTCAATTATTTAATCGACCTTCAATTACTACTTCGCCAATACAAACATCTGCGTTTTAAATTCAATCGCACTCCCAAGTAATAAATTCCAATTATTTAACGCTTGCATGAAATCTACACAATGAGGTCAAATTATGACGCTAGATGTAAATTAAGCGAGATGTCATTTTTTTATTTTAAAAATAACGCTTTCTACACTCATAGCCCCAAACTAGGATTTTCTCCTGTGTCGTGGGTGCCATGAAAACACACAAAGACGAATACACAAACACCCAGACCCAGGACAGAGATCTAAACTCATCATTCAGATATCTGTCTGGCCGGGGATAGAACCCGGAACCCACTGCGCGGCAGACCGGTATGGTGACCGCTCTGCCACGCGGGTCGTCGGGTATATATATAGTAGTAATATCAATGAGGATTTGGCACTTTTAGTAATGTACTCTTTAGATAAAAGGTCAATACTTGTAACCCGAATACATGATAGTGCGCTTAAAAATTATTTAAAATATACATACCAGAGAATTAAGAATCCTATTCGTGTAGAAAGTATTATTTCTTAACTAGCCATGCACGCGGTTTAACCCGAAATTATAAAAAATGTAACACAATATAATTTTATATGTTTAGCAACTTTAACGAAATTACATAAAAAATAAATCTATAAGAAGTGATAAAAAAGTTAAAAAAAAAAAGATCTATGTCTGTACCTAATTTCATCCAGAAACATTTAGCCATTCTGAAATTATAAAGTAACAAACATCCGTCTTACCTAACCAAACATTTTTCTGGGATAAAAAAAGTAGCCTATGACATTATCTGACGTTTCAACTACCCCTTAAACCAAAAAACAACACAAACCAAAGCAAATCAAGGAATCAACACTGTGAAAAACAAAAAAAAATCTATCCTATGGTAAATTTGAAGTAGCGGCATCTTATTCCAGACTATAATCTATCTGTGTCTCAAGTTTCATTTCGATCTGTTCAGCTATTCTGGAGTTACAGACTAACAAACATCCATCCATCCATGCTCACAAACTTTCCACTTTATAATATTGTAATTAAAAAATATACTATAATGAAACAAATGTATGCAAAATTGATAATTTGTGTACCTCTAGGTGCATATCTTCCAATTCAGCATAACATAACAAAACATTTGATTTCAATCAGAACAACAGTTAATTCGTAAATATCTTTTCGTGTATTAACACTTATTTTAAGAAATATGCCTTTAAATTTTACTCACCATCTCTAAAACATATGGCAACGGCGCACCTCCCACGTGGACCATGATTTTTAATTCCAAAGCCTTTGCTTCCTTCATCCAAGCGTCCAAAACTGTTTTCTTTTCGTCCACATTCAATGATACAAACTCACCGGTAGTACCGCCAACTACGAACATAAATAAGTATTTATAAGTAGATGATAAAACTTATAATATGGAAGTATGGGTGCTGCTACAATATATATGGGTATGGCTGAAACATATAGATGGGTTACCTCATGGAAAGTATGCACCATCGCCTATGGACATTTGCAACACTAGAGACGCCAATACTGAATATATTCTTCCTATAAAGGGTTCTATGTCATATTGCTATGGGTATACATATACCTTATGTGTGGTGGGAAAGAACATAAGACTGAACTGTGGAGGATCACCATGAGTCCAGCCGATGTGGATGGAACCGATTAT
>DWNY01001557.1:0-12437 GCA_018250635.1 Telegonus apastus
ATGAATGAAATAAATATTTAAATATTATTTTTTTGCAGTACGTAGTATAGATGTATTTTTAAATATAGGTACCTACAAATTTGAAATATTTGAAAAAAAGGCTAAAAGCGTGAATAAATGATACAGTTAATATTTCTTTAAAATTTTATTTTACAATTTAATTTGTTCAGTGCAGCCCTACAAAGTATTTAAACGTCCACTAGGGTCACAAATAATTTAGGAACCGTTACAAGAGTGACCGTTCGTAAATTATTTGTTTAAATTTAGAATGGGATCGGCTAAATGTTTCGGATCGGTAATAAGTAATACCTCACCAGATTATTTCGAGCTTCTTTACTTTGGTTTATGAAAGTTTGTGTGCATTTTAAGCTGGTTCATTGATTTGGGGGGTCAAGATATACTGGGGAGTCGTAACGTTGGATTGCAATACTGGACGGTCAGTCCGTTGACAAATGTTTACGAGTTTGTCACTGGAAGTTCGGGGGAGTTGCCATACCTGCTCGGGTTCGCCGAATCGAGTGTAATGAAGCTCTAGATTGATGTCCGTGTAATGTAACGTAATGTAAGTTGTGTACAGCTGTCGAATAACTGAGTGTAGCTTGGCGTTGAGTAATTGTTCACGGAAATTGGATGCCGATTGTTTTTCGTATGTGTAAATTACATGTCTTGAGAAGTTTTTGAGTATGTGACGTGTTTTTTGGTTATTAATTATACAAAGTATCAACTTAGTGCTGATATTGCTATTGATGATATTGACATTTTAAATGATGGAATATCAATAAATATCAATGTTTAAAGGTGGTAGAACCCTTTGTGGTTGGACTCCGGCGGCACCACCGCAACAAATATTTATTTTCCGTATAACAGCAGTGTTAAGCGCTACTGTGTTCTGGTTTGAAGGGTGTGGGAAGGCGTTTCCCTTTATTACTCAGAGGTAGTACCCAACTTAGTACTCAGATGTAGCAACGCATCTGTCACCGACCTCAGGTAGGACTATGACCTTATCTGGGGTTGATTACAGATGTCCATGGGCAGCAGTAACTACTTCTCATCAGGTGGGCGGCATGCTCGTTTGCTACTTGCAAAGTATAAAAAAATGTTACGTAATTGACTTATTAATTCTTGATTATGTAAATATTGAAAACCCAATTATGTAATTTATAACTTGGGTCTCGAGAATAAAATTCATTGCGTTACGAAATCCCTGGGGAAGCTGTCTGGACCTGAGGACTTTGAGAGCTGTGCTTTAAAGTTCACTGTTCGACATAGGCCTTTCCTAATTCTTAATTTCCAGCGTGTCTAGCATACGTGTGCGTGTCGGTGGTGATGTAAGGCGCGAAGGCTCTGTTGCCAATCTCCAAGATTTTGTCACTTAGTCGCCTGCTAGGATATGGGCTGCACTAATATGTAGATACACTTTCTTCATATTTTAAAAACATTTAAACCAAAGAAAAATCAGGACTAATAAAAATATTTGCTATTTTATTATCCTAGCAACAACTTTCTCATACATAGCAACAACAAAGACACAGGCACGTGTTACAACAATATTATTGTACACACATAGATATATAACAAGAACACAACCAAATGTCTTTATAAACTAGTGTTGTGCTTTGTATGTTGTACTCCGTCTGCCGAATGACATTACCGGCTACGTGCTTAAGTAAGAGGCCACGAAGTGAGAGATTAGTTATACTAGATGAAATATCCCGCAACTAATTTTGATTCTTATAATTATAATTTTAAATTATTTTTTTGTCTTAATTATTTCTAACTTGTTCTGTCTGTAAGCGACTAATTAGTAGAGGCTAATTAAAAACACGTTTGGAAGCTTTATGTAGTAGTGAATGATTCGATTGTATAATTTGTCATGTCTTATGACATGTTCTAAGTATGCAACCTTTGCAAATTTATTGTTAGAAGGAATTATTATAAATTCAAAACCAATTAAATGTCAAGTAACTACATAACTACATTTTTAAATAATAGATAACACAACAAAACAACACGTTTATTAAGTACTATAAAAATATTATTCTACGTTCTGTTAAAGGAAGAACCATTGGAAGTGCAAACGCTTAGAAATCTGTAACTTTAAAAGCACAGATACAAGAGTGGCGATGAAAGTATAGACAACATTACAAGTATTCCGCTTATTTCATGGCCCAACCCGACCCGAGGCGACCGGAGCGTCGTTACCGCGGCAATCATTCTCTCGTGAGCAGCTTCCAACTATCGCACGTAATTAACCAATGTCCAGTTGCCACCGATCTATTTACCTAGAAGTACGCATTGGTTAATGCGAATTTACAGAGAAAGTTGAAGGAATATCAAGAAGGTGAACACTACATCAACATTTAATTTGCATATTTTTTAAGATGTGAGGTTTGGTTTTTTAAGAGTATTTATAAGTTAGTGATACGAAGATACTTCAAGAACTTTTCTCTAGGAGGTGTAGTGTCTATACTGAGCTTAAAGTTTTCCTAAGTTCTTAGAAGTTGGTTATAGACCCGTATAGTAGCGTAATTTCTTATTAAATGAAGAAACGACTCATATTGTACCCTCACGTAAGATGAGACTCCTTGCCTACGTGTGCTACTGTATTGCTCACTCTGAGGACAAATTTGTATCTCATGCCGATGTGTCTGCCTTACCACATCTAGAACATAGCAGATTTAATCCATTGTTACACGGAAAGACGTAGATACCTGTACTACCTTTGGAAAATATTACCAGCTAGTCAAGCCACTTTCAGTTAAACAGGCATCAGTGTGGAAAGTCGGTCGCGCCCTGCCAATATGCGAACTTCATTAGCTGCTCTCGCAAACGACCCTTAGGGGTCAGGGGACAGCCGCTATTGCGTATTTTTCCCCGTGATGGAATGATGTCGTTTTGTTTTGTACCACCTAACGAGGTATTAAGCACTTGGTTCGACAAACGATCTGTTTAGATGGGTAGAGTTATAGGTACCTACTATGTCTGTGTCGTCAACCCATTATTGTCCCACTGCTGGGCGGGTCTCCTCTCAGAGTTAGAGGGATGTAGGCCACCGTGTTGGCCAAGTGCTAAGAGTGTAGACTTCACACACCTTCGAGACCTTTTTTTTTTTAATCTCTCAGGCGTGCAGGATCCCCCCTCACGATGTTTTCCTTCACTGTTAAAGCAAGTAATATTTTTTGTGGTTTAAGATATTTATTTTCCAAAAAGAGTACAACTCACTTACTAAGGAATACATTTGGTTTTGAAATAATTATACATCAAGCATGGGACACAATACTATTAATTTACAATCGTAGATAGGAGCATATTATTACAATAAGTTGAATATTACAAAAAGATGAAAGACAAAGAAAGAAAAAGAAGAAAGACAGTGAAAAGATTTATCAATTTGCATGTGAGTAAGAAACGCTTTAATTTGGTCTTATTAAGTGTAGTTCTTTAGATAGAAACTGATAGACACGGGTTAAATAATAATGGCTATAGGAGTAATAGCTATTTAACAGTTATTTTTCTACTAATACTATATCTACTTCACTTTATCAAGTACACAAATCCCTATGACTTAATATCTAAAAAACAAGAAAAAGCCTTAGGGAGTTTAATAAAATATTTCGCCTCAAAACTTCATCAGATGCGACGCCAAAATTAATTTATGCCACAAAGCTGGCACGCGAAAGAATTTCAAAACAAACAACAAAGACAGAGATGTTCGGGGATATTATCGCGGCTGTGAAATATTAGACGAGTAAAGTTTTTCCGCGTGGAATCTGCCATCTTGGAACTCCACGACATTTGCGGGATGCCAGACGAACGTTTGACAGCGAAGACCTTTAATGTAAACTTTGGGAGCACTCCCGGAAATGAGATTACGTTCGATACCTCTTTTTAAACATGTCTAGCAATATAACAGAGCATATGGATTACTTGATTGAAAGTAGATCACCTGTGGGTATTTAAAATATAGAGCAGGTGCGACAGCATTAAGTTACTATAGATTTTAAAAATAAATGGTATATGAAATTTTTGCATACCGTTAAAGTTTCCCCAAAGTTTTCTTAATTTGATATATAATCGGGGCTTTCGTATATTAGGTATATTTTTTAAACTGTTTGGAACTTACGTTATGAACGTAATTAGTAAATTAACGAATACTAATATTTAAACATTGAGTCCTAAACAGCATCCAAACTCGACACAATGATCGGCAGTCGGAAGAAAATAAAAAATCTTGCAAAAAAAAAATGGAGCTGTTTAAATGAAATTTAAACAATGTGCTGCTATACAATTGTATACTGAAGTAACAAAGGGGTGGCATGCCGCCACGAAATTAATATATCCAATCAAATATTGTATTTAAATGTCGTTCCGTCTCTTTAACTTAGGGTTCAGAGAATTCAGAAAACTTACTTAACTTAACAATATTTAAGTTAAGATAAATAAATAACTATGACGCAATCATCAAATGCACCGTCACTAACAAGAATACTTGCAAGGTAAACAAATATCGGATATTAAGATGCTTCGCAAGACGGCCTCCTGTCGCGAAGATGAATCCTTAGCTCGACGTGATACCTTCGCTTTCCAGCCATATATTAACCAACATAACTGTGCACCCCATTACAGACAATCGCCCGATTCTGTACCTTATTCCCAATGTCTTAAAGGTGCTAACGCTTCGAGACAATTTGTGGACTATAATATGTTTTACCAAAGTATGTTTTCAGTATTTTAATATAGCGGACACAGTCAAATAGCACTTTGCTCCTTTTCGTCGTGTCGCGTTAATAAATTTATAGCCAATTTTGCGCTAGTGTGAATTGATGTTATCCTGTGGGATTACCTGTTTATTTCAAATTTTGTTTTTGCGAATGTATTAAATCTCATATAATGTGGTATGATTTTGAAACAATCCTGATGATAGGTACTTTTATATTTGTAAGTTCTATTTTCTTAGAACGTGGCGGAGTCAACGGCGGTTTGACACAGAGCGTTTCTGGTTCAATTTCCGTCTAACCAGGCTTTGTAATAAATCCGTTCAGATATTATTTATGTTTGTTCTTTTCCTATAAAATCATATTACAGTATTGTGAACATGAAATACTTAATTTAGCGTTTCGATGGAAGGGTGTGGAAGTGGATAACTTACATATGAGGTGACCATCTTAGTCCTTAGGAGTGATAACACATCAGAGATTAGCTTCAGGTTAAACGCTTCTTCTTTATACGGGTAGGTTTGAATGATGGTAGAACTCTATATGATTCGACTCCAGCAGCATCACTGCCACGCCTATCTGCCTAATAACAGTAGTGTTAAGCGCTGCTGTGTTTTGGTCTGAAGGGTGTGATAAAGGAGACATACTTATCCAAGGCGTTCCAACTTAGTCCTACGGGGTAGCATCGTTAACGTGGTCAATATTAGGTAGGACTTTTATGTTATCTGGGGTTGATTATATATTTCCATGGGCAGCAGTCGCCAATTACATAAGGTGGACTGCAAGCTCGTTTGTTACTTCCAAACTATAAAAAAATTATTACAAATCCATTGACAGCAGTGACCATTTACTGATATTTACTGACTTCCGAAAGATCTACTCTTGTATATAATAACCAGCTGTAACTCAAATCATGCAGGATTATTCGTAAACATACAGGATTAAAACACAAATACACACCTAAAGCGATTCAAAATTCAACAGCATGACTAGTGTATCACAATATTGACACAACAAACAACCAGGGGATAACGGTGTACCGTCCAAAGTCAACAGAGTATTTTGAGGGATAGTTTATCGAGCTAATCCGTATGGTCGCGCTAGAATGGGAACATCCCTTAATGATCACGTCATTTCCTCTTCCGGGTTTTTATACTGGACCGAAAAAGAAGCATAATTAAATATATATGTAAAATTGATAAAATTATTTTATTAGATTATTTTTTTTTAGATTATAGGTCCTAGGTAAGCTAGGTTTGACTCTAAGACACGATTTTTTGGATGTTGCGTACCTAAGAATTAGAAATTTATTATGACTTGCTTTAACAATGAAAGTATATCGTGACAGTTATAAGTTATGGAATTCTATGAACCAAATAGTTTTAAAAGGTTTACGACACCTATATATTGGCTAGCGCAGAAAACTATGACCTCATCCATTTTTGGACGGAATGAACTTGTTCTGATTGAATGTCAAGGAAACCCGTCTTAGAATACTTAAAAAAAAATTGATGGATGTGTCTACCAATTTGGATTTAGTCAGCGTTTAGAGTATGGCCTAAAGCCTCCTCACTATAAACAAGATCCGTGCCCAGCACGGCGTTAACCGTTTACAACCAAGGATTTCGTAAATACAGGAATAAAACCCAAATGCAGTGTGGCACAATATTGCCACGACAAACAGCCTAAGGTTGAAAAGTCAACATACTATTTAGACAGATAGTTTATCGAACTAACGTACGGTGGCGCTAGACGCGACATCCGGCGATGCCCGCGTCATTTCCGCTTCCGGCTCTGCACGCACGATATAAATAAACGGAGCGTGTATCACACATTGCGTGGGATAAATCGACTGGCTAATCCGCTGGGGATTTATTTGTCTCGCTTTTGTTTTGTTGAGGATAGTTTTAATGACTGCGAATCTTATTTGTCTTCATTCATACTAGTCCTACGAAATTCGATTCGTAATTAAATCCAAATAAAAACTAAAACTGATATTTTCTGCTTAATGACAGCAGTAATAAGCGCCGCTGTGTTCTGGTCTGAAGGGTATGGTAAGAGGCACACACTTACCCAAGGTTATATTTCCAAGAGTCCTCAGAGTATCTGCAGTTGATTACTGACGTATGTGTGGAAGCTGATTAATATCAGGTGGATTGCATCCTTCGGTAATCTAGACAACAGCTCATCATACCAGAATACAAAGCATTTAATACTGCTTTATGAGGAAAAAACGTGTTTGTGCATCCAGAATCGAACCATAAGGGATTCCAACACCTTTAAATAAACTATCTTCATATTGATACGTGAAGCGAAACTTTCCGGAGCCATTTTCTGAATACTGCGTGCAGGGAGGAGAATGAGATTAGACATACGTGAATGAAGAAAAGGCGCGAGAAGGGACAATATCTTTGTATAATAACTGCTAGAAATATATTAAATGAAGCTGACTAAATCATGTTTAATATATAATATAAACATAATAATTGTTTGCATTACTGACAATGCTAAACAATACCGTCAATAATGTTAAATGTCTGTCAAAAATGGGTTATTTCTTTTAAATGCAGCGTATTCGATGAAACCTCATTTTCCCTATAATCAGAGTTTTTCTAATACATTCTATGTGTAATTTTTTTATTGGATGTATAATTTTAGGTTTAATTTTATTAATTATAGTACGAATTTCGATCATTGTAACGGGTTAACTAGTAAAGAGTAAACGCACTAATAGTATATTAGAAGAGGCTTCTCCGTACACATTTTAAACATCAATTTTCATTCCCTACCCTACTCACACATGAATCATTATTGGAAGACCAATTTTCTTGATATTTCAACCTCCCTTCAATTTCTATAGCTATCGAGTTACACACGATTTACGATTGCTCAAGACTTGACCAGGGGTAATGTAGCGTGTGACGTCACGGGCCTCCAATTGAAAATCTCACCGCGGTCGCTCGGCTGAATTCCTTAAGCGATGTTTTTCAATGTTTCCGATAGATTAGCTGGGGCGGACCCAGAAGAACTGTAATCATATTTACTCAAAGAAACAAAATTAATCAATTTGATAGTTGATTTTTAATGAAAATGTATTTTAAAAGTAGGGAATAAAACATTGCCATTTTGTTTTTGTGAAATTTTACTAAAAAAATGAAGCTAAAGTAGTTTATTTTGTACCCTAATTTTTTTTCGCTAATAAAAATCTTTCAACTGCCAGTGAAAGTCCTATCAAAATCGGTCCAGCCATTTCAAAGAATACCCGTGGCAAACAGACAGAAAAATTTTAATAACATTTTTTTGTTCTAGGTATTTTGTAGACCTTCATTAATAGGCATATAGTAAAAAGATATTATTTTGACATTAGAAACAGACACTTTAATTTTATTTATACATATATGTAAGTTATGGTTTCAGACATATTCATTTTTTATCCCGACGAAAAATAATTATGCTAAACTTTGTCTCTTATTAACAAGATTAATTTTCATACAAGAGTGGTCAGTCTGAGTTACCTCCTAAGAGGTTTCGTGAATTCCTCTCAATAAAACTATTAGGATGTGTGTCACGGGCCACGCCGTCCTATTGCGTAGGGTGCTTTGACGTATCGCCTTAAAACCACTCTGGAGAAATTTGTGGAGGACATTAGATAGCCGAATTGGATTTTTGCCCTTTGAACATTGGAATTGATGTCTTTTAAAATACTTGTAGGTACAATACAATTTATAGTGTTTTTGAGTTACGTGTGAATTCAACGCGAAGGGTAAAGCCACCAACTATGCGCATTATTATAAACGTCTCTAGATAATTTAACTTTGTTAAAATATTTTTACTTATTATTATAATCATGATTTAGTGATTCAGGTCAAACGATATTTTACCCACAACTAACAAGATTCGAATGTAACCAACTACACAGTTGCAATTAATAATAAAAAAAACATATCGATCGTGTTTTGTTTTTGTTAAACACTTGTACAACTATTGACCAATAATTTCCTGTTATGTTCCGATCAATATTATGTTATTTAACGTTAGTGTTGAATTTAGAATATAACTAACTATTTGAATACAACGTTTAAATAAAATCACATTAACTAAGAGCTTCCCTGTGCGTACTTAAGCTTGCTGCGTAGCAGAGTACCTATATAATTAAGTATGTATGTTGATAGGATCCCAAATCTATAAAATAAACATACCTACGTTAGATAATGAATAAGCTACCCAAACATTGCCACTGTACCTTTTATTTATTGACCAAAAACAAGCGGCTTTTAAAAAGCAAATACTGATTTTTCCTGCACCATTGAAATATTAATGAATGTGCTTTAGGGAGTCAACACTGAATGTAGTTCCAATACATCGCTACAATTGAACGTTTTATGAGTCAGCAGGCAAACACTGAGATAGATAGGAAGGGCAATTTTGATTTTGCAAAAAGGGAAAAACACTGGCCACTCCAATTTCACATACAGCTCATACAAAAGATCATCCACGTTAACTATGAATGGCGAGGAACAAGCACGCCATGGACACGAATGGGAATTAAAAAGAAAAACACCCGAGAAACGAAAATAGGAATTGAATTTAAGTACATTTAAATTTTCCGACCCTCGGCTTTGACTGGCTAATAAAAGGATGGCCGTGTTCGAAATACGAATGTTTTTTGATCTCATTCGCTCCCTTAACGGCCAGGCATTTGCGCCACGCGACTAAATGGATTATTTTCTTTCTGCGTTCCTTTTTCAAAACAATTTTACGGGACTTCTGTATATCGCGACATACTCATCATGTATCGTAATGTAAGCATTTTAAGACATACTGTGAAGTGAGAGGGTTTAAAATTGCGTGTATTGAGTCGGTTAGCGTTGTTGTGTTATGCTGAAGCGTTCCTTTGTACTCCGCTAACCATTTTATCGTGAGCTCATCTCGTCCGTCTGTTACTTAATCGGTTCATTGTGGGTTGGCTCGAGTGATACAATAAGACGGATCATTTTAAAGTAGCGGGTTGGCAAAAGAAACAAAACGTTGACAAGCGTGGGGTGCGATCGGATTAAGGAGGGTTGACTTTACGGTTGTCGTACAATTTGGAAATTGACTCCGGGAATCTGTTTACGTGTTGCGGTCGCACTTTTTGTTTGTGGCATTGGGTGTCAATTTTTCTTTCTCTATCCAATTTGTAAAGGCCATTTCGGGGATTAGGAACATTTGCGCTATCTCGGATTGTTTTAGTATTACGATGTATGACTGCCTTTTATGTAGGGTTACGTTAACGCCATACGTTTATGAAAATATGATGGTTTTTGAGATATACCAGAGTTTCTTTTGACTGAGGTTAGGAAAACAACTTTCCTTAAATTACTACTCCAACTTTTAAGTGGAAGGACTGGTAATGTGGTAAAATGCTTTGTGGTTCGACTCTTGCGGCACCACCTGCTTCTGCCTGTGTTCTGATTTGAAGGTTGTGGGAGAGTCAGAGAGACATAGCACATCCGAAGCGTTCCAATTTAATTCTCAGGGTTAGAATATATGACCTTTTTTTTTTTCGTGGGGAAACCCACCATGGGTTCCTCTCAGTGCGGGGGCAGCGGAGAGGATATGCCGGACTCTTACCGGCTAAAACGCACGGTGTTGCCCTGGACGCCCTTTGTCGGGACCACGGGTACGCTAAAAGCACTCGTCCGCGGTCTGCGTTGCTATACCTGAGGACTATGTTCGAACGCCGCGGATAAATAGATATGTCTTTCTTACCACAGAAGCGCTTAACACTGCAATAAGGCAGAAATGGTGTGGCGGTGGTGCCACCGGAATCGAACTGCAAAGTCTTCTACCACCTTTCAATCAAATTAATCAACCATATTCGATACATTTGGTAAAAGGCGGCCTAAAGGTGTCATAATAATTATTTTTAACCAAATTCCCAAAGGGAAGAGTATTTCTATTCGTTGCGTATTTTTATATAGCAAGATATGCATATAACCTTTTAATAATTAAGATTGGACCTTACGGAGTAATTGAAGTAATTTGCTACAATAGTTATAATTAATAATTATAAAACAGCAAGCACTTAATTAGAATAATTAATATTTTATTGCTGTAATATATTTGAAGTTAATTATGAAAATATTATCATTGCGGGGTCATTTTAAAAGTAAAACTTTGTCATTATACTAATATCAATTGTTACCGTGTGGTAACATTACATAACATGTGTATGTTATGTACATTAATACGAGCCTTTTTCCCATCACGCGGGTTCGAGCCCGCGTGCGAATCTGGTCTGCATGTGTACTAGCATCCTATCGTTTCATAGACACTTTTCCTGTTTCATAGACACGTACACCATAATGCGGGACGCGAAGACTAAAGCAAGACAATTGACTCATGCGAGACTCGCACGTAGATAAACTCGCGTGATAAGAAAGATAGTCTTATGCATCTTTAATTTGCTTTTTACTGCGTGGCGTATTCTACTTAATCAGGCAGTTTGGTTTTCTTGTTTTTGAAAATATGTAATTTGTTTTACGATTTTTTTATAATATGGCGTCAGATCAGAGTCCTACTTCAGTTCAGCCACCATCAGACGAGAATACAGTAGTACTTATCACTTCTGTTATAAGACAGACATTCAGTAGTTAAAAGTCAACTCAGTTTAAAGGTTAAGTAAGTAACATTGTATACACAATAGATATTTTTCTGCCCTTTCACAATGCAGTTTACATATTTACAATATCATTGTCAGTCAAACAGTCTGCGGTTGCTTACAATACCACTCTTACAAGACTACAAGTATTAATGGGCTTTGAACGTGACCGACGGACTGACCGTCGCTATATATAGTAACTTATAAGTGTTCCTTCGGTTTGTTCGTGCTACAATTGAGAAATACTAACAAAACATTTGGTTAAACGCATAAACTCCATTTCAATCATTTGTTACTCATAGGTTTTGAAGTGTAGGAATTTATTGTAAAGTATAATTTATCCATTTTTTTTTAAATAACAATGATGTACACAGACCAAGACACCTAGGATCAACCCCAGATAAGATAAGAGTCCTACCTGATGTCGGCACAGATACGTGGTTACCGCTGAAGACTATGTTAAAATGCCTTTGATAAGTATGTGTCTCGTCCTCAAACGACATCCTTTTAACCAGAACACAGCAGCGCTTACGGCGGTATATGGAGTCACATGGCCGTTGGACATCCCGGAGTCTTCCATGCAGCACAGAAGACGGCCACCGGGATTTTTAGTGCGGTAGAAATCCCACATAACCCGGCGTCGCTTCCACAGCATCGGATACATTTTGAAGGTTTCGTCCTTGTCAACAAAAAAAAAGGTAGAGAAGGTGTTTTGGTTGTGCCGCCGGAGTCGAACTATAAAGGTATCTATCACCACTTGCACATTAAACTATGCATTGTCGAGCAAATAAGTACCGTTAGAATAATAATGACATTGATTTTCCCAGCACCCAGTTTACCTAGTAAGGCTATTCGCGGAACCACTTGTTGTGTGTCATTTATAATGAGTTCTATGTCTATGTCATGGGCTATTAATACTATAGATTTATTCATAAAATGTATGTAGATCGTTATAGATACATTTAAAGACAGCTCGATTATGTTTATCGACTAGTCGGCTGATTAGTTGTCATTGCAGGCTATTCTAATAACTGTGAAACTAGTTTTATAACATTGATTTTTTTCATATTTCCTTATAA
>DWNY01001558.1:0-12434 GCA_018250635.1 Telegonus apastus
GGTGAATAGAGCGAACGTCACTCGCTGGCGGGCGTCGTAGGTAAAGGCGCGCGCGAACGGATTACATAAAGCCGCGTTACAAAATCACATAAATAAAATTAAACCTAATATTATTTCCATAAATGTCAATATGTTTAATAATTGTCATTAGTGATGTAATGATGTCCCAAAATAATTAACTGCATTATATTGTCATGATGAAGACTAACGTATTTTCTTCTACATGCCTAAAATTAATTAAAATTTTTCGATTTTTTTTTAAGTAATTTTTCTTCTGAGGCAGTCGGGTTAATAAGCCCAATGGGAACACTATTTCCTTAGTCGTTAATTCTCGACTGACCCCTATAGTTGTGAGGTTTCTACATAATGAGAATTGTAGTACATTCGGTTTCGTTCGCCCTTTAGCAAACCTAACCTAACCTTGATCATTCGTGTCAAATGATTATTGTCCTATAGCTGGGCTCGAATCTCTTATCAGAGAGTAGCTTGGGCTATAGTCTGTCGCGCTGACCAAGTGCGAAGACGAGGACTTCTTTCTTATAAAACTTTCATTGATAATTAATATCTAATACGCATATAACGATGGTTTCGAACATCGGACCCACCAATTGAGAGGCCATTTTAACTATTACGCCATCTTCCTAATCTTAATGATAACAAATTACTATGTCATTAATCAAGATTAATATTGTTTCAGGTACAGCGAATTATCGCATAACTACAAAGAAAAAGGTCTACGCCCAGATACCAGGTTTGAGTACCGGCGAAACGGTGCAAAACACACAGACGTACAGTCAACCAAATCAACCAACTCCAACTTACTTTACACCTGAAGCTATCGAGCCGACTGTACCTGTACCACTGATGACCGACGATCGACGAGATTCAGGAACCAAAATAATAAGCGCTGATTCTAATGATGACAGAAAAGATGCTACAAGCAGCACCTATAACATATACGCTCCGATAGACACAGTTGGTCAAAGTGAAACGAAAGAACAAGTGAATCCACAATCACAATTTCCTATTCAAACACCGCATACACAAGACGCTTCAACACCTGTGAATACAGCACCACCTGGCTCTGTGATTCCACCACCGCCTATGTTCTCTAATCTATCGAAAACAGACCAAGTCTCCGTCGAAAAGACGATCCTACCACCGTCAGTAGCTAGGCGCATTTCGGTTAAGACAGCATTCAAACGCATGACCCCATCTGTGCCGCGGTACTCGAATGAAATGTTCATGCCGCGATGTCAATCTCAGCCAACATTTAACACTAACGTATCTTCGAATGTAACTAATCCTCCGTCAAGCGTTACGGTCTCACAAAGTGTAATGATGCCTGGTGCTGGTAGACCACCCGCATCAACGGTATTACCACCAACTAGTTTACCACCATCGTCGTCGGTATTCACACCTGAAGTGTTACCGCCGCCTAGCTTACCAACGACATCAATGGTATTGACGCCTGGAGTGCTACCACCTGCTACCTTACCAGCTGAATCGACGGTAGTAACACATGGAGTGTTGCCACCAGCTAGTTTACCAGCGACATCATTGGGATTCACTCCCGGTGTGTTACCACCTTCTAGCTTGCCAATAGCGTCAACGGTATTAACGCAAGGAGTATTGCCACCTGCTAACTCTTCAGTACCATCGGTATTCACACCAGGAGTGTTACCGCCAGCCAGCTTACCGTCTTCGTCATCCATATTCACACACGGAGTGTTACCACCAGCTAGTGTACCAACGACGTCAACGGTATTAACACAAGAGATGTTACCTGCTAGCGTGTCAGCTGTATCAACTCCTTTGACACCTAGTGTATTGCCACCTGCCAGTTTACCAACAGTTTCAACGGTATTAACACATGGAGTGCTACCACCTGCAAGCGTACCAACAGCATCAGTATTAATGCCCGGAACGTTACCTTCGGCAGTCAACATGTCAACCGCTTTACCTCAAACAGTAATTGAGACAGCTACCGTTTCAAAAGCTAATGCTCGACCGTCATTTTCTCCAAGTGTACTACCGCCAAGTGCCTCATTTGCGTACCTACCACCTCCAACTGCAACTGCCAAACCACCAACTAGTACCGCAATATGCCCGCCGCCAATCAAATCATCAATGTTACCACCAACAGTTCAAACAACTCAGTTAGATACGGAGAATGGGGTTTCAAAGCAATCTGTATACCCTCAAACGGTGTATCCTGCACCAAATGTTTCTCGTACTCAATTGCCTCCAAGTTTCAGTTATTTTTCAAATGACTCGGTGCTACCATGCAGAAATACGGTGCAGAATGTGCCCGATCAAGTGAATATATCAACACCGCCAATGTTTTTTAATCCTTCATCAGCTCAAGCTGAAGATACGAGAAATGCTAATACAGGCACTCAACCAAACGTCTTGTCTCAGTTCTTCAATCCTAATGACATTCCACCAACTCCTAATATATCTGTACCTGAGCCGCCCAAAGCATCGACAAGCAGTAACTTTAGAATGACAAAGAAGAAACCTCAGTATTACTCAGGACCTATAGAGGGCGTTGGGAGTATTAGCAATAATATTAAGCCAGTATTAACTCCAGTGCAGTCTACCTCCTTCCAAGGCTCGCTTTTCACTCCGCAAGAACCGAATCAAGCTCCAACCCAAAGTGCGCCAACGTACCATGGTATCGATTCTGGAGTAGGACAGATTCCGTCCGATAACTTTACAATACCAAAGCCATTAGCGACCGACTACAATACTTCCGTGGTGACTCAATCACCGCAAACGCAACAAAATGATTTTAATACTGTATTTGATATGAGCCGACCAACAACCGATCGCTACGAACCACCACAGCAAGAGGCGACTGGATTTGGACTTATTGGGTCTTTAAAATCTAAATTAAGTTCAATTGACATAGGCAAAATTCAGAATACCGTTACAACATTTTTCGATCCAGCTTACAACGACGTTAAGACTAATCCTTCAAATACTCAGGATACTTATGAAACGTATAATCCAAATATTCAATCAACAGCACAGTTACAAGATCAAGCGGCCTGTCTGGAAATGCTCGTTGTGCCAACAGCGGAACCAACTCAATCTAATAACAACACTGATTACTTTCAACAACAACAACTTTACACACAGCAAATTCAACAACAGATACAACTACAACAGCAGCTAAAGCAGCAACAACAGGAGCAGCTTCGGCGACAACAGGAACAGCTTCAGCAACAGCAGGGGCAGCATCCCCAACAAGAGCATCTTCAACAACAACATCAACAAGCAATCGATCAATTTGGCAACTCTAATGTTCAGAATGAACCGAATTTATTAGATCCGGTCGCTGAATACTTCAGGGCTAATGGCATTCCTGTGCCAGATTGTATCGCAGGTCACTACAACACTAAGACGTTTGCTGAAAAGTCAGCAGCAATTGAAGCGATAGCGGACGCTCTCGACTCTGGTTTACTCAACGACATTGTTAAAGACAAACCTGATACCGGTCCGTTACTAGTGTACAGTTTCGGACCAGAAGACGAATCAGATCCACCTGGTACTGTCTATCCAAAAGTAATTTCCACTCTTCCACTGGATGAGGAAGAGCAAAAGAAAGTACTCGAAGAGCTGATGAACAGACCGGCAGATAAATTTGGCGGAGATTTTAATAATGTTATAGAACCCTCAAGGTCCAGGTCTCCAACGCCTGTTAATATCGAGTCTCGAAGGCATGTAGAACCGCCAACCAGTGATCTTGATTATATAAATTTTAATAGCGAATATCTTGAACAGTATTTCGCCAATAACGCCGGACCACAGTATTATGATAGTTTCGTGAAGTACAACAGTTCTTCGGAAAACACTTGCTACGATTCCGTATCCGATTCGTCTAATAAGTTCAAACCGTACGATAGACCGAAAAGAGGACCTGAATTGGAAGCACAAATGAGAAATATGACGTTGAGTAGCAATATAATAAGTAGTAATGATGTTGTAAATTCTATGGCTCTAGGAGAAACTTACGAAGTCAAACAGATTCCGCACATAAGCAATGCAGCTGTGATTGAGCCTGAGCCAGAAGAGAAAGACATAGATGGATTAACAAAACAGCTAATTGAAAACATTACGGCCCCTATACAACTCTCCAATCCGGTTGAAGTTCCGTTTACAGAACCAAATACACCCGTCGATGACGATCTCGAGTTTAGTTCAAATCAATTCGATGAGACTATTCAAGTAATGTCGGCAACAGAGCTATTGCAGGGTGCAGATGTTGATGATACTGTGTTTAGAAACTATGGCTGGCGCACCGATAACGTTGTGCTACCGTCTACCACCCAAAGAGACGCGTATGTGAATCCCGATGCAAATGCCATAGGGTTTCTACAAAACGGAACTTTTTTCGATAATGTTTTGGCTAACGCAAGTGATGAATTGAAGGCAGAATGCGTGCATTCCCTAGATGAACATACAGTTCTTCCGAGACAATTGAGCGTCCCTACTGCCCCGCCGGCTGAAGATGATGACACATCTGACGAAAGTCTTCTAGATGTACAGTCAATTGAGCAAGACGCGAATAAAGATTTCCTGTACGTTCACGAGTTTGCTATCGAGCCGGAAACAGACGATGGTAAGATAAAGGAGCGCGAAAGATCCTCTGATGATAACGCTCAAGAGGTAGACTCGTTCACTAACAGAGTAGAGAAGTTTAAGAAGTTAGAAGAGACGGCCGGTGACGAGGGTGACGTCCCAAACAGAGCAGCTAATAAGCCATACCCGTCTTATTTAGACACAGGTAATTTCGCAGCTGATAACCACTTCAAGAACTTACCTCAACCCAGTTTCATGGGATATGGACCCCATACCATGCCCTTTCGTATTCCACCTGGATTCGAGCATGAATATTATAGAAAATACTTCAAGGAACATAACTTAGAACGCGAATTCCAGAAACACATGAGCGAAGTTTTCAAAAATGAAAATGTGCCTGAAGTTCCCGAAACTTCAACGCAAACAAGCGTGTTAAACACAGTGACGACCACTCAAGCGAATACTGAGGATCTGGAAAAAGTTGAAACGTCCAGCGACAAGATTGAAGCTTTGGTGCAGAAGTTCATAAACCGTGAGCGTAAATATAAACGGGGGAGGATGAACTCTAAAAGGAACATGCCGCCACCTTTAGCTCTCACTTTGGGTCTGAGTGAAGAAAGAGCAACGGAACTGTTCGGGCATCTTGTGACTGAGGACCGAACTGTTTTGACTCACACTAGAACGCAGGAAGAGACTGTACGTGCTATTTTAAGGCACATCCATCACTCTCCTAATAGACGGAATGCTAACGCAGGTACAGGTGTGCAACAAGCTAACACTGTTCCCGAACCAACAACATCTAACGTTCAAAATGATCCGTGGGCACCTCGTGACGAACTAGACGATAATTACGAAGAATCGTCCGAGGAATCGGTAGAAAACGATCCTTTCTCGGAAGATGATATATATCACATATGGACACCATTGGAGCCTATACCAAGTACGACCGCTGGAATGCTTTCTCATGAAACTACACACCATACTGGTGATGGTTGGTTCTCACAACTTGATGGACCAACTACTGCTCATCAAATGATCCCCCGTGGGTTAACTTCAAACGTTGATTACATGGCTCCGTCAACTTCAATCACTGATAATGTGACAGTATTACAAAATCCGATAAGTTTATCTGCTAGTGCAGATCAACAAAATAATGCTAGTACATCAAGAGCTTCAGAAAGGCCTGATAATGTAAACGCAACAAACACAGCCCAATTATATCCCTTTACTAAACAAGATGACAATGTTGGAAGTGCACTGAGAAATTCAGATCGAGCTGATAACACCACGGTATCAGAAACGAACTCGTATCAATTCACTACAGAACAACGTGAAAATGTTGCAAGGGCATCAAATAATTCTCAAGAAAAACCAGATGATTTATCAGCACCGGATCCTATAATGTATTCCTTTGGGGAATCAAGTAAAAATAATCTAGTGAAAATGGCCACAGAAGGTGCGACTACATCAAGACCTTCAGAAATGAATCCCGATGATATTCCAGTATCCAATCCTATAAACTTATTTTCAGCTGTGCAACATGGAGAAAACGCGGCGGCTACAAACTTAGAAATAAGATCAGCTAATCCAGTAATCTTACCAGATCCAGTTAGTTTCTTTTCCGCCGAACCAACTGCGTCCACAACAACAAATCCTGATGATGAAGAGCAAAGCAGCTTCAGCAGGCTATCGAGCTACTTTTCCACGCCTGCCACAGCAAGAGAAGATCATTCCAAGTCTTTTTTTGAGTTGAGCCAGTCACAAAACCATTACAGGCAAAATCAAGCGATCCAAAATAATCCGCAAAATGTCAGCGTTACAGCTAACGTCTCGCAAGCAACAACGGAAAACACACAAAATATTCCACAAAACGTATATTCGGCCAACATGAATCTAGTTCGTGAATTGGCGTCCACTAAAACCTTCTTCAAAGCACCAAACGTTGTAACTACAACTAATTACTTCACAGTCCATTACGATAATGACGTTGCGTTCAATTTGAATGTAGGCGAACCTGATATCACTGATAAATGTAACGTTGCGAGTAAAAAAACTGACGAAACACAAAAAGAAGCGACTAAATTAGGCGAATTAGGCGAGACGGAAATCCTTAACGATTCGCTCTTAGTCAACAACTGTAAATATTGCTGTAACATGTCTAGTGGTAGGATAATCAAAATCAATATTGATAACGTAGGACTGAACGATAAAATAAAACGCGCAGTGAACACAGACGGGGATACTGCAAAGAGTGGTGAAAATATGATGGAAGATAACAAGGATATGAGGAAAAAACCGCCGCACACGGTAAACTTTGATACGAACACGCTCCAGGAAGATCCGAATGAAGCCGTCTCAATGATATCAGAGGTATAATGTGAAAAATATGTTTATGTCTTAAATAATAAAATATAATATATATTGACTAGCTGACCAGGCGAACGTTATGCCATTTGTATTTAGAAGTTTGCCCGTGAGTCAGTAATGTTTTTCCAATAACGCCATCTAGTTCACTAAGTTAGAACTATTAACGTACGTACGTAATTCCACTTAAGAAAAGTTACTTCTGAATTTTAAACTGTAATAACTTTTGATGAAGTAAGTCGATTTTGATTAAATAAAGCCTCAATGTTAAGTTTAGATTCGTAATATAAATATATATGCATTTACATTAATTCGATCCCGTTGTTTAGGCGGCATGAAATTTTAAACACACAGACAGATCAAAAATACAAACGCGGTAGAGCTTTCGCGGTTCGAATGGCATCACTGTTACGCCTGTTGCTATTATAACAGCAACGTTGAGTGACGTTGTTTTAATGTATAAGGTTCCAATTTCTCGAACATCTCTCTCGAACTCGAACTCTCGAACAACGTATCGAAGACGAAAGACATGGGATCTTTTTGTATTATATCCTTTTTCTTCTATCTTTTTATCGATTTCTCGCATCATAATTCTGTTCACGTGTTTTTTTTTTTCATTGTACATTTGATTTTATCCCTTACAAATACGTCATGATTGATTTTTTCGATACCTTTTTTATAGATTGGAATAATAGTATTGTATATGTATATGTATCTTACTGTGATAAATCAAACAATGTTGTTGCTATAAAATCAAATATTTTTTTATATCACGTAATAAATAAATTAAATGACAATAGTAATAATTGATAAAACAACTAAAAACATATCTGCAAAAAGAAACACCATTGAAGTTGGTTTATCAATTCAGTTCCCTAATCCATTTACCATTCTCTCTAAGAATAATAATTTCGAATTTTTAACAGCTATCAAAATAACAAAAAGAATAAGAACTGTATAAAGTATGTTACATTGTGAATACATAAAAAGTAATAAAGAAACATTTTCCTTGTATGTCCCTCCTTTGAGAAAAAAAAATGTATGTATGTACTTTTTATATACCATCGATAATAGTCGACGCTCCAAATCATTACTATCACTAGCTGACCAGGCGTACGTTATTCTGTCATTTGTATTTAGAAGTTTGCCCGTGAGTCAGTGATGTTTGTACGATAACGCCATCTAGTCCACTAAGGTAGAACTAATCGCGTACGTACGTAATTCCACGTAAGAAGAGTTACTTCTGATTTTAAATTATAATAACTTTTGCGAGAGTGAATCGATTTTGATGAAATAAAACCTAAATATTAAGTCAAGATTCGTACTATGTACTATATTCGTCACCGATTTATAGAGATATCGAGTGTTTAAAAAAAAAAAAAACAGCCTTTTTCATTTTTTTTTCGTCTGCCGCATGTAAAAATAAGATCATGGTTGGTTATTTGAACGGGGACACAACAGTGATATGCTGTGTCTTCTCTAGTACTTTAGTACATAGTATGTCAATGTAAAAAAAATGAATTAAAATCACAAAGTACAATCGAAAGTAAAAAACTTCAAAAGGTTGAAACGACCTTCGTGACGTTTCCCAGAACCGGTCGTCATCGGAGTACTCGCCGGTGAAGTACCACTGGTTCTATCGCGTGGACGTCGAGGACAAGTCGGTCTGGCGGGGCTTCTCGGCGACCGACTCCAGGACGCTGGAGAGGACTTTCCACAGTGGTGAGTGAGTGTGGCCGGCGTCCCTCTCCCCGTGCATGTGGCGTATGAGCCAACCCCCTGAAGGCAGCGGTGTCTCTGTGCCACATCAACACACGCTGCGGGCGACACGCCACACGCTGACTGCTTGCTGGCTGCAATCACCATTATTACCGTGTGTGGTATGGGAGTTCCAACTTAGTCGACGTAGGTAGCAACGCATCTGTGGCCGGCCTCGGGTAGGACTGTGATCTTATCTGGGGTTGTACAGATGTCCATACGGCAGTGGCCACTTAACATCAGGTGGGCTGCATGCTCGTTTGCTACTTCCAGATCATAAAAAAGGGAAGGCCTATGTTTAATAGTGAACTTCAAAGGACTGGTGGATGAATAAAAATGGATGGATAAAAAGAACTGTATAGTTGACTTGATGGTATGTGACCAATGCCGTCCGGGGACAGATGTGTTATCAACCTCAGATAGCATTAGAGTGACCTAACTTCGGCCACATCGTTGCTACCCCTGAAGACTAAGTTGGAACGCTTCGGATAAGTACGTCTCCCTTACCGCACAAGTGTGTAACCAGCTAACCAGCAGTGCTACTCGCGAAACCAATTCCGATTGGTTGGAAATGGAATTGTGTCGAGACTAGCGCCGATTGAGTCAATATTGTGGTGGTTATTGGGTGAACTAATAGAAATTTACTGAACAAAGTCGCGTAAATTTGTTATTTAAACGTTTAATATGATATTTGATCATACCGGTCGCTAACGCATAACGGAATGCCGTTAATGGCCGATCCAAAGTAATTTAAAATTTATTTCAAAAGTAGGACATTTGACGGATTGGGTAGTGTCGACCCAATTCCAATTCCGATCGATCGGAATTGGTTTCATGGGTAGCTACGCGGACCACAGCAGCGCTTAACACTGCTGACATAAGGCAGAAATATGTGTTGCACCATAGGTATGGTGTGGATATGAAATTTCGGATCTGTATATGGATACGGATAAAAGAAAAAAAATACACCGGTTTCGGATACGGTTACGGATATGAAATGAAACGATTTCGGACTATCCGATAGTGTCGGTTGCGGATAGATTATTTTCAAGGAATAGTGTAATGAATTTCTTTTCTTTACACTGTAATGATTTATTTTATTTGCAATTCAAAAACGTTGCACGGCTACTGTGTCGGCACTGCCGGGTTGATATCTAGTAATTTTGTGTTATATTTGATTTCCGCCCCTATCTGAAATTATTCGATTGTTTTGTATCGGACTAGCTGATCCCCGCGATTTCACTCGCGTTGAAGAAGTAAAAAGGCATACATTGATATCTGTCCGCAACTTACAGTAACGCCCGCGACGGCGGCTGCATGCGCGTGAAGCGCGCGCTAATGCTTTTTCAAAAAATAAAATAGCCTATGTTACGCCTTGAACCTTTAGCTACCTTCCAGTGAAAGTTCCGTCTAAATCGGTCCAGCCGTACAAAGATTACTTCAGCCGTTCAGACAGATAAAAATTTGTATAATTGTGTTTTTGTTATAGGTTCCGTGTATACTTTCATATCATTAGTAAAAACTTGTTATTTTAATATTACAATCAGACACTTCAATTTTATTTATTTGTATAGATAGAACAAAGTAGATCTCCGCTCCGCTGTCTCTGTGTTGAGCCGTCTTCTCTGTTTTAATACGCAACGGATTTTCATACGGTTTTTATGCAAAATGTATGGGCGCCATCATATAAAAAAAGTAAGGATGAAAAATAAAAAACAAAGGTATTATATAAGTAATGTTTATTTTTTTCAAACTAACATTTGTAGTTAGCGTTTTTTATTTTGCCCAGTATAATATATAAAAATTAAATATACATACAAAACTAATCACATACAATAATCAATTGATATGGAGCATATTCAATCCTTATTGGCCGAATAACATTTGTTTGCGTAAAGGCAGGGGTACTTCCAGTATGTTCGAATAGCAGAGGCAGATACGACTATTGCCTGGAATGAACGGTGGCCACCTGAATTCTGGTTGCTGACCTGGAGACAAAAGAAAAAAAAAGATTATTTTAACCATTGGTATCGTTGTCTTCAACCAATTATTGTCCCACAGCTGGGCACGGGTCTCCTCTCAGAGTTAGAGGGATAAGGCCTCAGTCCACCGCTGGCCAAGTGCGAATTGGTAAACTTCACACACCTTCAAGAACTGTTTTTTTAAAGAAATCTCATGTGTGCAGGTTTCCTCGCGATGATTTCCTTCATCGTTAAAGCAAGTGATAATTAATTTCTAATACGCATATAACTTCGAAAAGTCAGAAATGCCTGGGATTTGAACCTCGGACCCCCGATTGTGAGGCCGAGTTTCAACCATTGGTATACTTGTACAGAATCGTAGTAGTTAATACAACAAAGTGGCATTCGCGCGATATGCACACTACAACAAGTAACACTAACAAATAATTATGAAATGCAAGTAGGACAGTTGAATAATTTGATATAAATTGAATATTTCCAAAAAATAAAAAATAAAATAAGGACGTCTAATTGGATGCGTAAAAAGGGACGAACATTCTCTCTGCAAGACATACTTTGTACACAGAGACAAAAACGTAACAATCAATCCCGACCGTTCAGATGTGAGAATTAGCATGTATAATATGTGCCATTTTTCAAAAGTATACGTATCTACGTTTTTACTAGTGGCATATATATATCAACGGGTAGAACTATTTGTACAGTTCCAGATATACCATTTTATTTTAGTCTGATAACAGCAATGTAGATCCACTGTGTTTTGAAGGGAAGGGAAGTGAAGGGAGTGGTAAGGGACACGTAGGTACATATTCGAGGCAGTCACAACTTAGTTATCCTCAGAGTTATCAATGCATTTGTGGCCAGCCTCTGGAAGAACTGTTATAAGAAATGCAGATATATTCCATAGTACAAATCTTAACTTAACATTTAGGCTTCATATCATCAAAATCGATCCACTCTATCAAAAGTTATTGCAATTTAAAATCAGAAGTAACTTTTATTACATCGAATTACGTATGCGAATAGTTCTACCTTAGTGGACTAGATGGCGTTATTGTACAAACATCACTGACTCACGGAGAAACTTCTAAATACAAGTGGCAGAGCAACGTTCGTCGCACTTGTACTGTATTGTTGTCTCTGTCTGTCACGCAAGTAAGCCATATCTCGATGGAATTCACTTCCTACGTTACGTACCTACATTAGCTACTTATGATCTGTTGAATGAATTGCTCACGCGTATTACGGTTGTACCCAGACTTGCCATTTTAAAAAAGCCCGTATAAAAATTAAACTTTACATTCGTATCGAAGAAAGTACGTACATATATGATTACTTTAAACAACGGTCATGCAATCAAACAAAATAGGACCTATCTGAAGGTAACCTCACATGTGTAATTGTAAAATCTTTTGAGTGGATCGATTTTAATGCATAAAATCTAAACGTTACCTTAAGATACGTACTATGAATATATGCATTCCCTTGAATTCCAATTTAATTTTAAATTTGGACACTGCCAAATTAAAAATTAAAGTGAAAAACACAGCGAGCGCGGTTTAGTTTTCTTACTATAGACAAATACAAATAAAAAATATTATGCAATCAGTTACCTCCTGGTCCAGGGTATTTCACGGAAGTTGAAGATGTGCTATCAGAAGTGGCAGAGGATGAGGAATTACTACTTGCATTCGATGAAGTTTCTTTAGTTATTGTGCTTGTCCCTGGTGTGTCAGAACCTGG
>DWNY01001559.1:0-12434 GCA_018250635.1 Telegonus apastus
ATTTCATAAATATTCATGGGTGTTAGGTACATAATACAGAATTCCTAAGATTACTTAGCAAGTGTTGAAACGTGTAACTATATTTCCAAAGCACACACACCTAAGCAATTTCGTATTTATATTATTTTTTCCTTTTTCTATACTTCCCTTTCGGTAGATTCATCCAGGAATTCCATTAAAAAGAAACTAGGTGTTGAGCCTAAAGCCCACTAATATTTCTAAAGAAAAATCGGTATTTTGTACAAAAACATTCAATATCTACAACTTATTACAGGCGCATTACGCAGCAACTCTTGTAATGCGAACGTCTAGGACATTGGCTCTCAAACTCATCGTTTCAACTTATTATTCTTTACAAATGTTTGATCATCTTGAAAACAATTACAATTGCATAATGAAAAGGATTCAGCTTTACATTTATGAAAACTTTTCTATACAGATCAGTAAAGATCTGCCAATTATTTTGATATATTCCTGCCTTTATAAAGTTCTATAAAAAATGATTTCCAATTTGAAATATTCTTGCAACCAAAATAGTTTTAATGAAGACTAAATAATTTAAGTATATTTTTTTTCCAATGTTCTAGTCAAACTAGATTATTTATTCCTACTGTAATAGTTTAGATAAATTTAATGATTGAGATAAATATAGACAAATTTAATGGTGTTCATTTTACGAAAAATGCACAGTTGGAAAATGTTTTTAAATGTACAAAGTAGAATTTATTTGTAATGGTCGTAAAGGCACAAAATTAAATGCAATAAAGCTATTCCCAAATTATTATGAAACATATTTTTTAAATAAAAAAATACTGTTAATAATGAAATACTGTAAATAATGAAAGCACATTATATATCAAAATGAAACTACTACAAAAAGTAAAGGCACGAAATTTGAGAAGCACATGCACGAGAAAGTACCACTGTAAGCAGGAGTAGGTAGGATAGCTCTATAATGGCACTCCCACACTGCACTGAATTTTTATCACGTCGCAAACCTGCGCAATTGCTTCTGGAAGCTTCTGGTAGCGAAATAAGAGTGTTGTTAGAGCGGAGAACTCGTGAGAATTTAAAATTTAACAACGATTCCACGGAAAATAATTTGTAAGGTGAGAACTGTAATGGGTTTCTCGCTCGCGAAACAATGTTTTGATAAAGTTTAAATTGCTTTGTTATTATTATTATTTTAATTTAATTTGTTGATGACATTGTTGTAATTAACAAATAATAAAAGTTATGGTGATAAAAATTTCGACTTTTCACGTCGTCTCACGTCTGTACAGTCTAAGTCCTAGATATGCCTTAAGCTGTGTTTATGTCTACAGACATTTTGACTACTACACTACAATCAAATATACTACTCGTATATTTGATTTATACTCTATTGATCTAGCGTTGTTCAAAAAATAGTCACTAACTGTTAGCCACTAAATCGTTAATGTTTATAACAGGCAACTTTATTGTCCTATCAAAATGGCGTAATGGGAGCATTTGACCAATCAGGTGACGCTGTCTTTAAGCTAGTGGGCATAAGTCACGCACACATGCTTATATTTGGATGTTTTGTTTGTCACTAACAGGGTGAAATTGATTTTAGAGTATATAATCAAAAATCTACAGATACTGTCCGTATCCGCGTGGCCCGGTAACTTTAGATGTAAAACGTTCATAATTTTTATATGGAGGAATATTATTCTGTCTGCCACTCTACGTGTCTACCACGTACAATTTAAGCGCAACATGATTTGGAAAGGTTAGACCAGTATTGTTTTACCGGGTAGGTACCATTGTTACATCTACTTCTAGTTTGAAACAATACTTGCGTTTCAGTGGAATGGTGTGAATGTCCTGAATTGATGAGACGAATAATTTACTCCTTAGGAGTAGCAACGCATTTATTTTGGTATTTTGTTGACTTCCTGCAACTCCTTACAAGGTGACATCACTATTTTAAATAATGCTATCGAAATTTATTTAGCAACTTGCTTACTTACATATACATATATAAGCTGCGAACTGAGACTTAGCCATAGCATAATAAATTCAATAGCACAATACGCATTATTTATTTCGACAATAAAAATATGTATAGCTGCCTGCAGTGCTTATGGCAACTTGCGGAAACCAACCAACTTTATGTGGTAGCAACTTTAGTTTCGTTATATAAACGGAACGGTACGGAACTAAACGGAACGGAAACTATCGGAATTATTCGCTTTGTTTAATTTATTACTGGCATTGCAATCGGGGTTGCGTGGAGTTTAAGCGAAAAGGCCTGTACTGTTTGTTTGGTCGGAGACCACATTTCTAATAGTTCAAGCGTTTTATTGATGTATTTTGTTTTATTTCTAAAAAATATTTACTCAATTGAATATTTTAATTTCCATTTCACCTAGCTACGTAATTATATGTTACAATTTGTGTTAAAGTCTGACTAATTTTATAATACCTGTTTGAAGTCTGATTAATATTATAATACCTATGATCAAACCAAAAATAAGATCAGATTCGTGTCTGAGTCATAGATAGCGTTGCTACCTTGAGGGAATGAGCTCGAACACCTCGGATGAGATACAAAACCGACATGATTACAAAGTACAATTATTGTTATGGAAAAATAAGTTCGGTATAGTTGTGGTTCGCCTTTGGCGCTACCACCATCACATTTCTGCCTTATAACAGCAGCGGTATGGATTGCTGTGTTCTGGTCTGAAGAGTGTGGTAAGGGAAACATATTTATTCGAGGCGTTCCAATTTAGTTCTCAAGCGTAGCAACGCATCTGTGGTCGATTTCAGGTAGGAATATGATCTTATCTAGGGTTGACTGCAATGAATATTAAACACTTTTATAAAATACTCAGAGACATTATTAGATATGGCACCAGTTTTTATCTTAAAATTAACGCTAAAGATGCATTTTAGTCCATTTTCTCTACACAATGAAGCCTTTAATTGTCGAAGTAGAAAAGGGTGATAAATATAAGCGCAAGGTTCTCCCTTGCACTCCTCGATCGACTAATGCCCGGAACTCCATTATCTCTGTAAAAATTCTTCAAAGATGCCTTCAATTTTACTAGATCGTGCAAATCTTGAAATATGGCAGCGAATAAAATTTTGTAGTCAAAGGGTGGAATTATTCGTAAAATGTAAATCATGCTATTTTTGACAGTCAAGTGAAAAATTATATAAATTTTGATTTTCGGTTAATAAGAATTACTTTTCTTTAACAAAAGGTTTTCAAAGGTGTGTGAAGTCTATCAATTCGCATTTAGCTAGCGCGACGGACTATAGCCCCACCTACACCCCTCTCAGGAGGAAACCCGTGCCTGGCAGTGGGACAATACTAGGTTGACGACAACAAAAGGTTTATTTAGTAGCCTTTGTCTTTTGTTGAAGTCGTTGATATGTGGAAAAAAATATAATGACACTAAATTTAAATTCACACGTACTACTTCAATTGTGGTTCAAAGTAACATCTCGCCTAAGACTGTAAACTGTAAGCCTTCCTAGTCTAAAGTTAGTTACGGAGCCTACCCCTCCAAGCCTAATATAGACACTTAAACATTTATACAGTATATGACCACTAATACTAAAATAATTAAATATTAACAAAGACAATAAAAGAAGGTTCCTTCACAGCAAAGTGGTATTTTCCGAGTTTTTTGGTTTATCTATGGAAACGTAACAGGTATTTAGTTTTCTATTTACTTCTATAGATGGTATAATATCAGATACTAAAATAACAAAAGAAGAAAATTTCACGGTACAGAACCCTTCATTCACGAGGTCGACTCGCACTTGTTCAATTATTTTGCTTCAACTCGACTTCTAGCACATGTTCGTCCTTTTCGGCCCTCATCGCCTATTTCATAATAAGCAATTTAGAGTTTTAATGAATTCAATGTAAGCACACGAAATATGAGGTAAAATACAGAAAAACATTTGTTATCATGAGATGTCAGAATGAAATTAGTTGTAAAATTGAACAAACGGAGAGCCATTACCGCGATGGACGGAGGGTACTCGAATAAAACGAAGGTCACCTTTACCTGCTCATTAGTAATTAACATTTTAATTGAGATACGGCCCCAAATTTGAGAGCTCGTTATGAAGAACGAATTATTTTCGAGTTTTCGCTGGCCTCAGTTATAGCAACATGGCTCTGACAGGTTTTATTACGCTCCTGCAAAATCTGTTTACCTTCGATGGTGATATTGGTGTTCAAGAGACAAATGGAATTAACATATAGTGATATCAAGTTTACAGGCACTAGAATCAGATGATGATCAGTTTGATTCGACCGGTATCATCATGAATTTTTCCGGTTGCAGTGGAATAGCACGATATGGATGAGGCAATCATCTTAATTTTTCCCAGAGTGTGAGCATGGGAATGGCGACTTTTGATGTGGTCTTGGCGACCAAAAAAAATTTTATTGCCCTAATCAAGATTTAGCGACTTTTGAAGTAAAAATATTTAGGGGCAAAAGGGGATTGACGACAAGATCCATAATTCATAATACATAATTAGCCTGAGCAATCTTTTTTTCGTCGTCAAATTCTGTGTGCATGAAAATGCATGTAGCATTATAGCGAATTGGCGTTTTTTGGAGTTAGCAATACTTTCAGTGACCTTTGCGATCAAGTAGACTGCAAACTCCTTTTTTATAATAGAGAAACACTCCACCTAACGGTAAGTGGCAACTGCTACCTATGAACACATGTGATCAACTACACTTATGATTGAAGTCCTACCTGAGGTCGGCATTAGGTGCATCGTTACCCCAGAGGACTAAGTTGGAACGCCTCGGATAAGTATGTCTCTTACCACATACTTCAAACCAAAACCCCGCAGCGAAATATCGCTATTATTAGGCAGAAACAAATATTTTCTACTATATTCGTATAAAAATTACTACCAATCGAATTATTGAGACATGCACTGTATGGTGTGGATGTCAGGTCATATATCAGCGTTTGACCTTATCGATCTGTAGAAAAAAACAGGGTTTGATTTTCAATTAGATAGATAAGATACGGTGAATATAGATTTCTATTCTGACTCTAGGCGTTTGTGGTTGGACGTATCTATTCATGCTCTATTGCCAAAGGCACATACAAAAATGGGCTTGGATATAACGTGTTATAAAGACAAAGGGAGTCCAAGGTAGGATAGTCTAGATATTATTAATCGTAAGCGTTTTATGCATACTCGCTACTATGTTGGAAATTAGACCATAATTAGAGAAAAAAACTAAAATTATACATCGAATTAAAAAAAAACGTTTATATGTATTTTTCGTCTACATAGGTACATAGCATAGCATAGGGCATTTGTGCATTGTTTCAATAATGTAAACAATTCATATTTTTTTGTTTAGTTTAATATATTCGTAACAGTTATTATACATAAATATCATCTCCGTCGCTGTTTCTCTTCATGAATATTAATGTATGCCTAATCACACACTCCTTCGTGGACGCAGTATTCGAAAAATGGTACCGCAAATTCTTGCGTCATGTATTAATATACTTAATATAGATTTACTATATGCGAACTTATATAATACTCTATTCAATTTGTGTATGAACTTTATATTTTTAAAATAATTATATTATGTTTAATCGTACCTTATTATTTTTAACGCAATTTTAAAATATATCCTTGTTTTACCTACCTATCTATAATTTGAAGTCCACATATTCAGAGGCAAATTCCCGTTTTAACATTGGCATCTTCGAAATACTAAACAAAAAAGCATTTAGACAGAAACACAATAAAAAATTACATACCAACGATGAATCCAACCGAATTATTTCGAAGCTGTTCAGTTTAATCCGACGTTTGAGCCGCTATGACCCGTGTCAAGATAGGAAATACTTAATCTCTAACAAAACCGCGTTCTCGTCTGTCAAATAAATAAGATTCCCGACCCTTGTAATTTAACGGCCCTACAGCGCCAAACGTGAACGGTTTCGTATAGGTTTTTATTGCCCTGTGGTCCAAGTTATAAGCTATTGTTTGTTATAACAAAAGCGGGAAATTGGTCTGTAGTTGAATCAGATTATCACAATATATATCTGAAATAGTATTTTAGTCTGAATTTCGAGCAAAGCACAGGATTTTTCTATAATATAGAAATAGTAGGTCTATTCTTTATAAAGTTCCTTGTCTATCGAAAATAAAATTTTATATTACTCTTCGTAAAACAAATTCTGATATTTGGGATGATGTAATGAATAAACTTGGTATAACATATTGGAAATACAAAGCCTTAATAAATTAGAATATAAGTATCTGAAATTTTGAAAGAAGATTTGGGTGTCGTGCCAATTTATTTATTTATTGCACCTCTTATAATATAAAATATACAATACAGTCAACCCTGGGAGCTGGAAAATTTGGGTGGATAATTCTAGTGGGATAAAAATTATGTAACTAATTCAATTATATATCTCAATTATTTATGTAAATTTGCTAATATGGATCCTATTTTGTCGGTTAAAATACATTATTATATGTAACCTTAAGATATAAAATTAGTGGCTCCAGAGACAAACGACAACAAGTTCTACGGTTAATCTACTATATAACTCGATGCTGCGTCCATATGACAAACTCCGGCGATTGAATCCATTCATAAGTTTATAGTTTACACCACAGAAACGGCGGTCAGCGATCGCGAAGGAGCTGTTATTGTCAATCGGAGGCGTATCCATAATACTTCCTACGACAAAGAATTGGAAAGATAGCATTTAACGGTTATATCCTTTGCTTCAAGGGTGCCCTTGTTCCGGTCAAGCATACTGCCTTACGCTTAACGTTTGATGGTACCTATTATAAGCAAGGTACGACATTCTAAATAGTTATAAATAATATTTTTTAGCAGGATTTTTTTTACAAGCGCATAATATGTTTTGCTGAAATATCTTCCATAGCTATTTTCGAACATAAATTTTTCATTTTTAACTTTATATATCGATTATTTATTTTTGTTAGTTGAAAATATGTGATTTTTAAGTTATAAATGCAGATAAAACTTCTCTATTAATATTATTACTCAAAAGAACATTAACTTACGTCACTTAACGTGAAACAAATCTCGTCCGTTTCTGTAATTAATAAAAACATTGTCAATACAATTTTTCATTATCCCAATAACATTCTTATATGCAGTTTTCTACCATTACCTATCTCCAGGGACAGCTTTAACTCCATCTGCAATGGAATGTATGTCACACTACTCATGCCCCGCGGTTTCAAGCAAGTTGCAACTCTAATATGACAGGCATATAAACATAAACGATATTCTATTATATCTAGCAACTGATATTAACGCCGCCGACAACGGCCGGGTGTTCTGGAGCGCGCGTCGGTGTTAAATTATTAGGCGGAACCCTAAATCTTTTTCAAAAATAGTATAACCTAATTAAGCCTTATACCATCAGATATCTGTTAATGAAAGTCTCATCAAAAGCAGCCCAGCCGTTTCGAATATTACCTCCAAAAAACAGACAGTCTGTTATTTATTTGTTAGTACCGTGTGTACTTTTATATGCATTTAGTAAATGTAGTTATATTAAGCTTACAAACACACACTTTAATTTTATTTATTTGTATAGATTACAATAGAACAGAACTACTGTTTACTACATATCGAACTCATATTTACCGATCGATGAACGGAGGCGTGAAATTAAAGTTCCACGTTTTGTAGAGAATTCCTTCCATCGCGTCTCGGATAAAACGATACTCAGGTGTAAACACGCTCGACAATAGAACTTTTGAAAGACTTCAATGTTTTCTGCCAAAACCTTTAAAAGATATTCGTAGATAGTGAGATTTAGAGTGATAGTAAGATAGTGAGCGGATGCGATACAATATCGCATAATGTTTTGTCTACTTTAATCATTGAGAAAATTCGCAATTGTGATTCGACTTTGACACTACCGTCTTTATAATGCCATACAGCAATAATAATCAGGTCGGAATTTACCTTTATGAAAAACATTTCCATGGCGCGGGCATATTTACAAACATGATTACACGTATTAAGCTCTCGTGCTTGGTAACGTCAATATATTATCATACTCAAAAATTATCCAACTAAAACAATATGCAGTCAACCTCATCATCTCCTTTGAAGTAATTTAAAAATATCAATGGGAGAGTAATTTATTGCTGTCCATCTCCTAACCATTAGTATCTTCTTTAGGCACGGGTCTTGCGCCTCACGTCAACTGATTATAGTCCCACTGCAGGGCATAGATCTCATTTTAGAGAAAGTTTAGTCTATAGTGTACTATGCTGACCAAGGGCGAAGTGGTTGACTTCATACACCTTTGAGAATATTTTTTAAAGAACCTCAGGCGTGAACCCATACGGTGTGTAATTTTCCTTCACATTTTAAGCAAGTAATAATCAATTCAAAAAATCAGACGTGCCAGCTATTTGAACCTCGGACTCTATCACTCCTTTCTTCTCTGACCTCAAGCAACCAGAAATTTGTATACCATTCTTAAAATTCAAATCCAAATTTCGAGATAAGACTCATAACATTATATGGGTCACATCGTTACAAAGAACCGAAACATATTCCCAGTTTCATTTTAATCAGTAATCGGTTATTATGAGCAATGAAAAGAACAGGGCGGACGTTATCGCGACCTCAGGCGGGTTGACCTTACCGTTATAATTATGATAATTACGATGTTTATATGAATATTTTATAGCCACGTAATGTCATTAAGGATTAATTTGTATACTTACGTGTATACTTTCTGTGTAAGGAATTTTTATATGAGTATGTTAGAATTGATATAACATCTTCCTTAGGAATTATGCCTATTGGAGAAAGGTCGTAGAACTCTTTATAGTAGCGTTAAATAACATAAAAAGTTTATAGAACATGGAACATTTCAAAGTGTGAGTAGATTAAAAGATCATTAATATTTCTAAATAAATTTAGTAGATACATTGTTTCATTAGTTTTTGACAGCTTTAAAAGCAAAAACGCTAATATACAGCAGATTCTATTATTGTATCCAGTAGTCAAATGTGTTCATGTGTAGGAATAGAATTCCTTCGCAACAGAATATTTATAATCTCCCTCAAGAATACAAGAATTTCAAATTTCCGTCAAGTAGGTAAAAAATAAGCATTTCCGCAGTATTAGCCGGTAGAATATAATGATATAATATTCTCCAAATTGCCCACCATTCCCTGGTTAGCTCCCAGCAGTTCTTTATCTCCTCCCGCTTGGGTAATTCCATTTTAAATATAACTCCGGCGCTTGTTTCTTTGAGAGCTGTTTCCAGACCATTTGTTAGATTGCTGATAACTTATTCATTTATTACTACAATATTACATGTAAATGAAGTGAGTGCACTACAACTTATACAGGAATTCCGACTTCAATGTTTTAAAGACTTTAAGTGCATGTTAAATTTTAATTAAATTTATTAACTATATATCGCAATAAATAATATTACCTAGCATGAATCACAAGACTCTTCTAAAAGAAAACAGGTCAGGTCAAAGGGTCATGTTAGCCTATCGCGAGCCTACTAATTTTATGATTTATTATAATGATTTCATTTTTCAATATATCTGAGATCTGTACGTTTTCTTGCTCTCTCTTACCATTAAAGCATGCTATAAAAATTAAAGCACATAACTTTTAAACTAATAGGTGTGCATCTAAGATAATAACTCCAGGCTTTAAAGTGAGAGGCGAGAATTCATTCCACTATTATATTGTACTTATCTACGTACGTATCTACTTATCCGAAGCGTTCCAACTTTGTCCTCAGGGGTAATAACGCATCTTTGATTTAACTCAAATACGGCTCTTATGTTATCTGGGTTGATTACAGATGTCCATAGGCAGTGACCGGGAAACTCGCTCGCTCGCTCGATATTCTTGCTTTCCTCCCTAATCGCCCCACACTAACGGTGAGCCAACAGCCTTATATACGTCTGCGATTTTCAACCAAATACCGAACGTGACCGATCTAATGGAAATATTGACGTACCTATTACGGGAATTCCATTAATGATGAGATCGCGGATGTCTACATAAAAACAATCAGCAAAAATTGTTTGGAATCATCTAATATTTGTTGTCGAATGGACAGACTGCATCTTTTGTGCTGTTGATTAGCTTAAATAAGGCCAAAGTCCACCAGTGTGCACAAAGTTTACGATACACGCGAGTTGATAGATTTCATACGTTTTTAGAGCATATAATTATAATGGCATTTTATTATTTTCCATCTATTTACTGGATAATGGTTTTCTTCGTCTTTTAAATGTACATAGTGTACGTCTATATTGCTGCTACAAAGCAGAATATATTCTTATTCCTATTGTCTATTGCAAATGGTTGAATCGATTTTGTGAGCATTTACACGCAACGATAAATTAACAAAAAAAGATGTAATGCCCAAAAATAATCAGTCTTATCTGAGGTATGCGTTGCTAGCGCTGAAGACTAAGTTAAACTACACTTCACACCTTGGGATTCCAATCCGAAATGTATACCATCTATAGGATTTGTATTTTGTTCTTGACCGCAATCACTCCTGGTAAATGGGATGCTGTCTAGGATGCATGTTTGCCTGGAAGGTCCTCATTCACTCGCCTTGAACACTTCCAGGTTATATTTAGCTGAGTCTGATGTAGGCAGTGAGTGCCACTCTTTGTCCGTCTATAGCATAAAGCCCAGAGACAAGTAATCAAAAACCACTGAATCTTGAATAATGTAAATAAGGTACAATTTAAAATTAAGTTCATGGCAAATCAATAGATACTAGTCGTAGTATCTATTAGGTAGCAGTAGTATACATTTATGGGCCTCCTCATGGAAACGACGACAATTAGATCAAAATATAAGTGTTTTTTTAATTAATTAGTTTAAATGTATATTTTTTACCATTTTAATTAGTCAGGGATTTTTTACTTTGCTTTACGGTGACCTTTACGCTAATTTTTGTGCATCGTAGCTTGATTCCGATTCAATGAACAAACTGCCCGTTTATTTAGTTATTGTAACGCCAATAATCTTGGTTATTTACATTAGATCTATGTGACTAATGTATTGTGAGAAAGTGTTCAAACAACTCCTAATGTAACAAACATTTATATAAGAAATTTGTTTGGTAATTCGATTTAGAGATCAAGAAAATAGCTTTATCAAAGACATCAATTGTGTACAATTTAGTGGTCATTTAAGTGTAATAGTAGCGACAAATATACAGTATTAACACCAAATGGCTGTAGTACATTGGACCATGAGAATATTTGTCGCCGATTGTACGCAACCTGTATACATTGAAAGGTTTATTGGTCGCAGGCTTGCATAGCTAGTGCGTTTAATGGCGTGCTTTCTATCAAACCGGGGAAATTATAGGAGGAAAATCTTCACCTTCAGAGCTTTATAAAACTACTAGCGGATGCGCGCGACTTCGTTTGCGCGGCGGTTGACATCTTACATGTTTTGCTATCAAATGAAATATTCAGCATACAGTCCGGGTGAAATGTATCTTTTGATTTTTCTAATGGTTCCAAAAATTACCTTAACCCTTCTATAGTATTAATACAGAAATACTTATATATTATACTTTAATTACTTATATAATAAAACGACAATTGAGACGTAACCGTTATTTTTATGTCATCATTATTATATTAGTTCATTTTATATCTTTCGCATCATTGCATCTGGATTGCATCAATACTGACCCTCCATTTATATGCCTTTACGAGAAAAAATATTTATTGCAATACCTTCGGATATCACGCCGTATAACGTAGAGTTTATAACTCTTATAGAGTCAGTTACTCAAAACTGACTCAAAACTAACCTCATTTTTTTTATTTAGTCCTGTAGGTTTCGTGTAATACTCGGACATACATACAAACAAACACTTAATAAACACATACATATATGTGTGATACACATTATTTGAATCTTAGAAAGTGACATAGTTATATCCTCTCTAGAAAGATGAACGGTCGTTAGCTACTATGTTTTAATTGCGATGTAGTCAGTATGCAGCTACTTTGCATGTACCGTCTCAACTCTAATATTAAGTGGTTAAATGACCGACGGCGGCCGTCTCGTCTAAGAATAAATTCAACACTGCCATATGCCCATACATATGCACGAAAACTACAATTACAGCTAATGTTACCCTCTTTCTGAATCTGAATGGCTGAATCGGTTTTGGAGAGACTTTCACGCAAACACAGTAGATTTTATGGGAAGCTACAAAACAATATGTATAACTTGAAAATATAAATAACAAGGTTCGTGAGTGTAAAACAAAACATTGGTGTACGCTGGCTACACTGCGTCGTCCCTGTAGTAACGGGACCAGAATAGGACTACGGTATCCCCTGCCTGTCGTAAGAGGCGACTAAAAGGGGGCTTT
>DWNY01001560.1:0-12433 GCA_018250635.1 Telegonus apastus
CCGGTGGCGGCGTCGCACAGCGTCTGCGTGAGCACGACGCTAAACACCGCGTGCGAGCGGGACGACTCGCTGTTCATATTCGTCGCTGCCACCGTCCGCGACTTGTTGCCCTCTGTCATCAGGTTGTCGATGTCCTGGGGGGAAATTATGAGCTCAGTTAAAAGTGTCAAGATATTGAATATCAAGTATTGTGATTCCTGACGACTTTTGAGGGAGAGCCGTTGGCCGTACATAAAGGAATAAACACTTTGTTTATGTGCATAATTACCTCCATACACACCTCTAGGTACGTAACCTACCAGTAATGAACATAATGAAGTGTCATAATATTTTTTTCCTGGTGATGAAAGTAAACATTATATATGTGATTTTTTGTTTGAATAAACAAAATTGATAAAAGTTGTAATTGAATTAGCGCAATTTTATTTATACTTTGATTACTTATTTTATTATTTGATTGATTCTTAATTTTTGTCATTTAGTTTAAACTTATAAGCCTGTCCAAAATATTATATCTCTGTCTCTCTATTTCTTCAGTCTTTGCATTTATTTCTTAAGGTAGACACTATGGAAACGTAAGCGTAACCAATGGCGCTGCGTTAGCCGCATGCGATCATCATAGCTATTGCACGTACGTAATACGCTCCCGGTGCGTACATAAACGTGCCGTTTCGCCTTATTTCCCCAGCTTTATTCACTTATTACCGTGTCGTTATGTCATTTCACCGTCGTTCTGTTTGAATTGGCTCGTGCGATACACACGCTCTGGGAAACGAAAACAATTTCCCGGCAGCACGTGTAACCGCGCAAACATGTAGTTCAACGTAGGCGTAGTTCAATAAATTCTATCTGGTTATTCGTTTTGTACGAGAGCTCCAAGTAAATATGATAATTATATATTGTATACTATCACCTTCATAATTAACCCATTCCTATCCAGTAGGGGAGGGGCAGTACTCTTCTCAGAGTGAGAAAGGCATAAGTCGTAATGCACCGCGGTAAAGTGCGTATTGGTTGACTGTAGATACTCGCTTTTCAAATCATTCTTTATAGAAACCTCGGGCATGTTCATTCTCTCATAATGTTTTCTTTGTGAAAGCATAACACAGTTAACTTCTTATCCACACATAATGAATGAAAAAATCAGATTTGCGTTTCTGAGCTTAGAGTTCCGGACACCCAACACAACAGGCTACAATCCAAAACAACAACACGAGAGACTACAATTCACATCAACGAACTATCTCCTCAGAATCAATTAAATAAATTCGTTTGAGCCATTGATATTGACATGAAGGTAAATCAAGGATAACTAAGACAACATCATTGTACTATGAATTATCGTCGAGAAAGGTCTGCAAAAGAGGGCAGTATTGGCACTTCAATTAGCAGCAAAAAAAGAAGATGAACAAAAACTTAATTACGCGCCACGATTTGCTCTCCGTTCGAGATTGATTGCCAAAAATAACTGCGTCAAAAGATATCGCAGAAATGCGAGGAAAAATACCATACAGACTCAGTGATAATTTGTGATTATTTCCTTTTGATCGCAACATTCTTCAGGTAAAGTATTAAAAATATATCTATATTATAACGATAATACATTTCTTACTATGTTTATCTAACAAATTCGTTATCGTAACTACAATAAACATAATCGCCGATTGATTTGTGTTGATTAAAAATAAAATTATACCACGGAATAAGGTGAGAGAAATTATATCTTTATAAGTATATAGTATAAGTTATCATATCTCCATTTCAAGTCGCCTTGTCGTCAGATTTAAGTATAAAAAAAGAAAATAATAAAGTATCACAGGAAAGTAAAATAGAAATATTCTCTCATGATATCAAGATGTACATTAGTTAAGTTATAAACATTAAAGTTATAGGTAATATAGCTAATTCTCTCGGGAGGACCGAAATATAATCGGAAGTAAGCCGACCGTTTAATGGCTTCCTCTGGATCTAAGTAGGACCCAAGGGAAGTCGGAAATGTGAAGTTTCAGTTTAATAAATACGTACATAAGAACATACTTTGTGTCTGTATAGTAGGGTCGGTAGGTTACCACGTAGTAACATGACTATATAATAGTGATATTTGTAATCGCGTAAAAAGTTTAAGCACCTAATAAGCTACATTTATCGTGTTGACTGTAAGTATGAAAATTTTCGACGAAATAATTGCAAAAAAATATAGAATAAGAATTAACATGTCTTTCAGTAAAAGTAGGATGTATTAATATCAGATAATATGCCCTCAATTATGAATTTTGTATCTAATTTGGACGTGTTATAGGTATATTATACTAGACAAATATAATGACGAGACATTTCCCCCTCGTCATGGCATATCCTTACGTCATAAGGTCTGCACCATTAAGGGAACTCTTAGTTGCCTACGACCACATGATATCGAAAAATGTTAGAAAGTAATAGAAGTTTCAGCGGAACGTCACTACTTACATACATACATCCGTTTAATTATATTGATCAAATTACCGAATGTGGCACACATTTGTGCTGGACAAAAAAGTCTGGTGCTGGAGTAGATAGACATGGCTGTGCAATTTAAATAAATGCTGTAGTATTTTGTTTTAAACATTTAAAGTACTTCAGGAACTCTACTCACTCACTGCTACGAAGTCGTCTAAGATAAGGAATAACTTTAAATATATATCATGTACCATTTGTTGGAATATGGCCAGACTACTGGACATTTCCGCTACCCGGGCCAATATCCTTTAAAACTGTTTATAAAATGAAGTATAAGTTTAATTTTCTTTTAGAAATTTATTTCTTCTACTTTTATTCTTTATAAACTTATGATTTTACCCAAGGCGTCCAACAATACGAAATTTTAAAGGTGTGTCAAAGATTTTACTTAACATTTTCGGTACTTGTGATGAAAATAACAGTATCGAATAAATCAAATGAACCTAATATAACTTCCCAACATGAATTGTCATGAACTCACCATTATCAATCTCAAGACCATTAAAGTTAAACAATTAAAACTGACCATTTCGAACGATTGCATCACATTGAATTAGAATTCAAAGTCCCATTACGCTGTGGCAAGAAGTTCGGCCAGAACGGACCTAATTTAATTTGAACCGGAAACTTGCGGTAACGTTGCTAGGGCCTAACGAGAATTCAATGATGGTCGTATACATGCGGAGTTCCACTTTGCCCCGTTAAGGGCGTTTGCTATCAAATACATTTTTGTGTACTACAGGATACATTTCGTGAAGTGTGTGTCTCACCTTTGTGTGAGTTGTGAAATCTTTTAAAGGTTTGGTGAATATGTAGACAACTTTGCAGACTCTACTATCGTGCAGTTTTCGGCACAGTATGTATTTACTCAAATGGAAAGCTTGGACATTCGCAATCATTTATGCTTTGCCGGGGAGTTCTTTTTGCAACGTTTTTGAAGAGCTCCGTGTCATAGCGCTCCGGAAATATCTCAAAAGAAAGTTGTACCTACTTATCGAGCTATATTATATTCAATATAGGTATGTAGGAGGCTAATTATATCAGATTGAAGGTACTATGAATTTGTTACATATAACCGTACTACTACATCTATTACCATGTATTTACACTTGCACTCTGTGCGTGTTATGCACGAAATATAATTAAACAAATATATGATCAAATCTTAAACTAAGCTAAGAAATTGATAATTCTATTAGGTACACGATCTTTATCATGTAAATACAGTACCTACACAGAGAGAACTTTGCGACACACAGGATGTATACCTATACCTATAATTGTTAATGCTAAGCACAGAGGATGGGTCGTGTCTACCCACGTCGTCTGTGTGACATGGCGGCTTTATTAAATGTCCGAGTAACTATGCCACTTCAGTAGCTTGGACATAAACTAATTGTGTTGTTTTAATTGAATTAGCGTTCACATTAATGTAATCTATTTGAATGACTACAAATTGAGCATCAGTAAGACATATGTATTTATTTAAAAAAATTAAAACATAGAAGCTTGAAAGTGTGTATACATTTATTCACTGGCAGGTCTTAGTGACTGCAATTGAACATCCATATTACGACCAAGCCTGCCGTTGCTTAACTTTGCAGGTCGATCAGGATATTCACAAGTTATGATAATCGAAATTGTATCTTATTTCGTAGAACGGTATACGATATCATTGCGCATGAATCACCATTACCCTAAAATAAATTCAATTCGGCTGGCGCAGTCAGCCAGCAGTTATTTTGAACAGTAAGGGAAGAAATATATTGAAACTGGACCTTTTTATTCACATTCGATATCTGAACTCGACCTATCAATTTCCAATTTGCATTGTTTTTGCGTAAGAGTCTTTTGACGGGCCTCACTCGATATTCCGAAAGTTCCATAAGCGCCGCGTAAATATTACACACATAATAGAAGGAAAAAAAAACATTTTCATTGTCAAAATAATACGTGATAATACGTCGGCAATTGACTAACTAGTAATACACAAAATGTGAAGGATGATTACTGTATGTTGAATTTAATACAGTCTTTAAACAATACTTTTATTTTTATATCGTAACTAGCTGAGCCCTGCGGTTTCACCCGCGTTAAAGAAATAAAAAAGTATACATTAATATGTGCCTAATAGCAACTGACATTAGCGCCCGCGATGGCGGCCGTATGCGCTTGGAGCGCACGCTAATGCATTATTCAAAAATTAAAGTAGCCTAAGTTACGCCTTAGAGCTTCTGCTATCTTCCAGTTGAAGTCTCGTCAAAATAGGTCCAATTAGCTCAGCCAAACAGACAGACATACAAAATTTCTTTAATTGTATTTTTGTTATAGGTACCTTTGTATACTTTCATATGCATTAAGTAAAAAGTTGTTATTTCAATATTACAAACAGACACTTCAATTTTATTTATTTGTATAGACCATAATACTTAAAGATACATAACACTTAAATTACCCGCACGCTTGCACGCAGCATGGAGGAGTATACTGTATGACTAGGCTTGGACCTTAGACGCCTATAAAATGTTGGAAGAGAGCCATTACCAGCAATGGGAGATAAAAAAATCTAAAAAAGTTACTTGTAGTTAATAAGTTTGTATAAAATCTACGAAAATACCGACATTAGAATATTCACATTAAAATTTCCGCGCATTATTATTAAAATAGGAAAACCGACGATCAAATTGAAAAAGACCTCGGCCTACTCTCCATTCACTGTTCCTTTTAGAGAAATATTTTCATGAACGCCTCTCTGTTCAGTTAGCAATGAGAGATATGCAATGAAAATGGTACTTACTTATGGTGAATACGTATGAATGATCTGTGTAATATTTTTATTTAGCATCTCATTACACCTTTCGTTTTATTTGAAATGTTTGCCCTAGAAATTTATTTTAATTAGGCCATTCCGATCTGATTTCCATGTTTTTCCAACTACGATAGAAGTGTATGTAGTACCTATATTGATTACGTAGTACCTACACTTACACCTGATATTGATAATATAGTGATTATGGAGAAGTTACATGTATGTTGGTAGGGCGAAGTGTGTACCTTAATAACGTAAGGAACAGTATACTATCCGATCCCAGGTGGATTAAACATAAATTTTAATTATGTTTCTAAAATATAAAATGTTTTTAACCGACGGCGTCAGAAGGAGGGTAATATTTTTCGATCGTATGTATGTCAATTTCTTCGGCACGCCCCACAGTCAAAACGGCTTAACGGATTTTAACATACATATTTGGTGTTATTAGAATCGTCTCAGATATCATAGTAACAATTTTTAAATATGGTGCCTGCGAATGAAAAAAATAGGGGAAAGAATGTAATACTTTTATCTCAGAACAATATGGATATCAAATCAGTATGGGTATGAAAGTCAATAAATTTTATGCTGTCGGGTTTTTCTGTTTTTAAGATAATTCTCTAGTTTTTCTCTTGTGTAGAGATGCGTATTATTTACAGCAATTTTACTTTCCAGCATCGATGTGCTTCGTATTAAGATAGTCCGGTGTTCATTGGTATGTAATAGTTAGTAAAGTGAAGTTGCAAAGGTTTTGAGGCATATAATGGACCTTAAGAGTAATGGACGCGTAAAGTAATGTAGGGCCGAAAGGCTTAGATAAGGGTTTCAGACAAGGGTTACCGACTGTCCAATTTGAATAAACAACAAATTCCCGTATTTTTAAATGTTAAAAAATACATTAATGAAATGGTAGATAGTATAATCTCTGATAGGTGATAAATTTGATATATTTTTCAGAATTATGTGAAAATCTAATTTAATACATACAATCTTGTTATTCATTTTTATATTACCTCAAATGTCAAATATTATAGCTAGCACAAGACAGTACCTGAAGGACCAGAAGGAATGTTATTACTGCAAACCCAGCACTCCGAAAGCGCTGGGTGCATAACGTCCATAATGAAGAAAGTTTCCGTAGTTCCCTTTATATAGCAGCTGTTTTGCACTGCAGCAACATCTAATTAAATTCCGAGTTGCCGGAAACATTTGACCTGGATATCTAATATGCTTCATTTAGCACAAAGGAATCGCACGGACTGGAATTTGCACAGCTTTTACAAAATAACCATTAAGAGAAGTCCCCGCGATCCATTTAAAATCGGGAATTGGTCACAGTGAGATTTCGCTGCGACCGAAGTGGTTCAAATAAAATGTAGTACATTGAACGCGTTCGGAGATAAAGCTTATTTCCTCCCGTTGAAATTTGAAAGACTTTGTTCACCACAAAATTTTATTCAAGCATTATCTTAGTAGATGTGAGGTAGCAAGGTAAGTAGTATCTGTTTGTTGTCAAAATCAGGTAGGATTCCAATTTTACATTATTTTATACGAAATACCTATACCTATATAAAGTACAGAATTATAAATTGAAAATAAAGAATGCTTACATTTACATTATTATCAATACATACGAATTTTAAACGAGCCCAGGAGGGTATTTCCAAAAGAACCGTAGATATTATCTACCCTTATGTATAGGAAATGGAACCCGCGTCCCACAAAGAAGCATCAGAACGTCGCACCAAGGAGGCAAGTGGAACGATATCGGATGAGTGATCGACGCCGTCCCTCCGTCAACGAGGGCAATCCATCACGCGAAATATACATTTTATTGGGTACGCGATAAATGCTCATCTGTTATTTTGATTAACATTTAATATTGGTCAGAAGTAGAAAAGTAGGTGATACTGTCTATTTCTTTTTCAGTATTCACTCGGGAAAACTTAGTTGTGTTATTACGCAAAAACTACACAAGCACAATCTAAATAAAGATTTCTCAATGGGTCACATTAATATATTCACGAGTCTATTTGAGTATGTTTTAATGGACGCAAATTTTGAATGTCTATTAGTTTAATAATTTATGGCTTCTCAAATATTCAATTAATAAAGTAAAAACACACTTTTATGACGTAAATACTAATCTAGTCGACTCGTGAAAACGAATCACATGAGCCTTAACTCTAGGGGTTTACAATAGCTACTGAAGAGTTCCACCATCCACCTGGCTCCATCGTGAAATCAGCTACAGATACCTAATTATTGTATGGTCATCCAACATACACACATTTTGTAAAGTAGTAGAATCCTTTGTGGTTCGGCCGTCACACCTATTTCTACCTAATAAAAGCGGTATTAAGCTCTGTTGTATTCTGATCTGAAGGATGTGGTTAAGAATACATACTTATTCGAGGCGTTTCGTAAGTTGATGGAAAGTGAAGCATCTGAGGTCGACGTCTGGTAGAACTAAGATGCGTTGCCTGCCGTTGTAACGTAAGTTTCATTTCGATACGACAATTACTTTAAATTTGATTTCCAAGATTTGTTACATTCTTTATTAGTTAGTTTGTTATAAGTGAAGCCAATATAAAGCGTATAAAAAGCATAACACGACAGATATGAATTGATTTTTAAAGTTCTAGATCAATAATTGAACTTGGTTTTTAATTTTAAGCAAAATTAGAATAAGTTTAGATGGCATTCATATATGCAATTAAAAAAGGTACCTACTACAGAATTGCGGCTTTAGTTACACGTGCTACCTATACGATGAAAACATGTTTGCTTTAATCGTATTAGTTTAGTGGGTTAATTAAACTACGATTGCAGGTCAATTTCTGTTGGATAAAGTGTATATTTTGATAAACCGATTAATGTTTAACATTGTTAATTGTTGATTGTCCGGATTGAATATTAAATGCCCAAAATGTTGGCTAGCCTGGAACTCCAGTAACAACTGTTACCGGTGGAAGTATTAGAACTTTGTGGGTCTAAAATGTTCGCTTAAAATAATTGGCGACGATAATATTTTGATGTATTTCATTGTTTGTCAGTCTTCTTAATTAAAAAAATATATAGCTTTAGTTTCCGATGGATTTTGAACATATAAGACTTGCTGTACCTACCTACAGATAACAGTAATTAAGAGATAAATATTTTGTCTAGAAATTTTCGCTCAGCCGCGGATTATTTTTGATGTGCCTACAATTAAATTACTTGAATAAAACTTCAATTAGAATAATTTAATGGAAGTTAGGCCCATTGTAGTGTAACTTCTACCATGTGTATATTACCAACATTCAGGCATTACAGTCACAGTGTTAAACCCTGCTGCGCTCTAGTTTCGTAGGTGCGCTAGAAGCAGAAAATTAGCGAGAGACGTTCCCAGTTCTAACAGGCAGACTGTGATTATGTCCATAAAGAAAGATTGTGTATTAATATTGTTAACTACAAAAATCCATATACGCACTGAACACGTCATTTCAATACAATTTTATTAAATCTTACTGAGATAATTCCGACAAATTCTGCTTTAAATACAACAAATTAATAAGTGTCAGTTATGCAAAAGCGAGCCTCTGTTGAAATCTGTACAAAAAGCATCGTTTAAGGTATAAATTTAAAACGTAATGAAGCTGAAAATTCCCTCGTAACATTGAGGAGGCTCTGTGAAATTGAAAGACAACACGAACCGAGAGCTAAAAGGCTTATTCAATCTAGACTGTAAATGTAAACAACAGAAAAAAAGAACGTTTATTTTGAGCACACGATTCTCTGCGAAAATTTTGCGATGTTAACAGCTAAGACACATTTAATTCGTGCCGTTTTTGTGTAAGATAATTTTATAAGATCATAGAGTTACCGAATTATATTCATGTAATTAAACATTAATATAATTACTACGTTAAGTTCCATAAACATTGCTATACAAGCAAGGTTAGTCTTGTCACTAGTCGACGGAAGTTCGGTATGTTATGCTAAGAGAAGCTTACTAAGTTATATGTGTATTAGAAATTAAATATTCACGGTTAAAATGTTATCGGAAATACTACAAGCCTGAGAGTTTCACAAAATAAAATTGCCATTTCTGAAGTTCTCACGACGACAGAACACCAAATCCTAGCTGTGGAAGAGATGATTGATGCTGACCAAAGTTAATTTATGTAGTTGTATACAATTCGTTGAGTTTTATTACTAGCACCTAATAACAAAAAAATAAAACAAGTTTACACTTGTACAGCTATTTTAAAATATTCCAAGAGTCCATTCCGCCAGAGCATCTACTCTGATGTCAGCGTAAGTGCACCCCGGGAAAACTTACTACACTATAGCGCACGTGAGCGTTGCTTTGGACACACTTTACAAATATTTCAGAATGTTACAAGTAAAATGTTAGAGCACGTGCATATTATTTTAAACATTCATGCAATACCATGTTTTACAATATAAGAAGACAAAACGGTTAAAGCTAAATGTTCATTTTTACTTCGTTTTGGTTCGGTTGAACGTTAAATATTATTAACATTATCATGAAGTTGCACTCATATTTATAACGTACCTACCTAATCATTAAGAAGTCACTCTCTTTATTATAATATTCACAAGATAGATTCAATACGAAAAATAATTAAAACAATAGAAAGAAAAATCTTCTAGGAGTCAAAACAAGAAATATAAATGCATATGTAATCCTGTACTGTAATCTTCTGCAATTTGTCAAGGAATTAATCAAACAATCCGCATTGATTCAGTGTGTTAAAGCATTTTCCCTTCCTCTTAATAATCTTTGAATTTGCACGATAAACATTTAAATCGGCTTTAATACGAAGTTTTGTTAAAACCAATATAAAAACAGTAAACAAAATTGAAATTTGAGCATTACCTATACAAATGAGATGGGGTAATCCGAACCCGACCAGAAATCTGCAGAAATAATGGGCACCGTTCAACTCCCCGGGCCCCAACTTAACGTAATGAAGCTGTCGAAACGACCAATCTTCAGGAAACGTACAATCTGCTCGGCCGTCCAATTTTTGTTGTTCCCCACCGATATTTATTCAACCAAACTCAAAGGCGTCCAGGAAATACAACAGCGCCCTATTCGCCTAAATGTGACTAACTTACACCGCTCGAGTCGCAAAAAGGTCGCGAAAATGGGCGGATGTCGTTTATCTTTTCTTTAGGACACATCAAGACCATAAAATAGAAAGAAGATGGCGTCATAAGATATGGTTTTTACGTGTCTGTTAATTCTTCACGAACGTCACGTTGTCACGTGCCGCGATGAAAAATGCTCGGAGGCTTGTTGACGTAAATAATTTGTGCGACGAATACGACCAGATTCTGATATTACATGTTTCACGCGAAACATCAAGGTTCACCTTTATGCCACGATTACGTCGCAGAAACGAGCGAACGAAGCCGAATATGACACAGATAATATTATTTAGGTCTCGTTAATGCATGAATGATGTATGAAAAGGAATGAATAAAACAGCCTTTCACAAAAATATATGTACAGTTATATAATGTATAGTATACATTTTGCCATGTGCTATGAATATTGGATTTTCCGAGTATAAATATTTTTTAAAGACGGACGTTCACAGTAATCAATCAGTCAGCCATCATACTATTAAGGCTAGCGCACATTAGCGCAGGCCGAATCGCAACACAAAAATCCGCCTATATCATTTTAGTATCCTTTGTGTGCGCAGGCTTCAGATAGCACAATGCGAAATATCAGACAATATTGAATACATAATCATGAAATTAGGGTTGTGGGTTAATGAGCGCACGGAACAGTAATCACGGGCTCAAGGAACCGTGACCTTTGTGTCAGTAGATCCTAGCATAATGTATGGATGTACAGATAATCAAGCTCCACGTAAACACCAAGGCAAGTAAGACTTATAGGTGTATCTATTCTATTCTTTATGCCGCTATCTATTATTTCATTAATAACTTTAATCCGTTGTTCAGTTGAGTAGTATGGCCGTACAAGCCGCCTGGAGTGCAAATATTCTGCATGATGTAGTCTAACAATACGTATATCTTGTAAAATGAACAATATGTTAGTAGATTAATTAACTTAACATTAAGATCCACATATCCGGAGTTATAATAAATATAATGATGGTGGTGTGTATAATAAATAATTGCAGTGTGTATAATAATTTGCAGTCGGAGTTTCCAGAAACTCCCGAAATTCGTTTGCTACTTCAATTTTATGCTACGGCAACCTTTTATAGTTTACCTCGTAGCAGGAAGGGCGTAATATAAAAAAAATAATCAAAATATGACGATATTACATTAAAAATGACAGTTTTCACAATACAAAGACTAAGTACCGATTTACATAAATAAAAGATCATTTCATCCCGATGTCGCCGGTAACATGAGGGATAAAAATTAATAGAATACTAAAACGGCAGCTGCGGGACAACAAAGTTGGATGATACAAGTCATAAAAATCAAATTTGCGACACGAGTTCAGGGGAACGCGAAAACATTAAAATATTATCAAAAATTAACGCAGTAGCTATATAACGTTTACGTGTCATGTAAAATTTACTTCAAAAATATAATTCAATGATAAAAATATGATGAGGATGAAAAAGTTACGAATAGGCGTGTACTAAACTATTCGGGAAAAGTTCCCGTAACTTTTGAGAACCGAACTTGGAATATAAAATAAAACGTGACGTCCTTTTTTAAAGGGCACACCTAACAAGTTTCAAAGTCTCTTCAAAAAAAGTAATACGTTTTCGATCCTCTACAAGTTGAATAAAGTTCTTATTCACATAATATTTTCGCGTTATTATTAGAATTGACGTCACAACTCGTAACGATGTCGTGCTTGAAGAGGATCTGGCTTTCAAATCGTATTTAGCTCCCAACTTGCCTTGTTAGATGCGAAATGCAAACGGTAATTCAAATGTTTGGCATTCACTTTAAATTGAATGTGGTGTCCTTATTTATTACATTTTTACTAGAGACAAAAATCATTAGATATACGGGTGATTTATTTAAGAAAATATTTAATATCAAAGTACAAGTAGTTCAATGAAAAATTTCAACCTTATTTTTACATCTATTACATATATTACAGTGATTTTTAAA
>DWNY01001561.1:0-12432 GCA_018250635.1 Telegonus apastus
TAACTTTTCTTACGTCTAATCACGTACGTACGTGAGTAATTCTCACGGGCAAATTTCTAAAACCAAATGGCAGAAGAATGTTCGCCTGGTCAGCCAGTCATAAATAATGTTATTTGTTGGATATAACAATTGGTGTATGTTTATATCGTTTTGTATTGTCGTGGTGAAATTAGGGGGCTTACATAATCGGGGCTAAGATGCCGAGCATATTGAACAATTGGTGAACAATGAAGACTGAAGGTGGTAGAACCCTTTGTGGTTCGACCCCGAAGACACTATCGCTACACCTAAGCTGCTATGTCAGAACACAGAATATTTGAAATGTGATAAGACAATCCAATTTAGTCGTCAGGGGTAGCGCACGCAGCTGAGGCCAACCTCAGGTAATAAAATTTATTTCTTATCTGAGGTCGTCTACAGATCTATATTCGCAAACGTCATCGGCTATTACTTTATATACACATACATACATAACAATACATACATTTAGTTACAATCAGGTGGATTTTACAATCGAACTCTAACTTTTTTAGTCGAACTTAACAGACGCATTTTTAAATCAGTTTGTATTGCCGAAATCATATTTGATACTATTATCAATAAAATATAAAAATCAAAATTGTATAACGTTTATAATATTACATACTTCCGACCTCGTTCCGTTAAAGTTTCAAGAGCGCAGTTTCTGAATTGTACGATCATATCTATTTTCAAAGTATGTATTACTTACTAACGTTAGCAGTTTGGAAATTCTATATCTCTTTAATGTCTCTATCTCAACGCTGTTTGCTTTAAAATGGGTCACAGAAATAACCACCTCGAATGTTATGTAAAAACTAAATATTTATTCAAAACATTCGTGGCCTAAAAATATTTCTTCTTACACAATAATTTTGCTCACTTATTTATGCATACTCTTATTACAATTCAAATAGATGTGCTTTCCGTAATCAAGATACAAATGATACGGCTTATTTACATTTGCTTAAGAAAATAAATCAGGCTCTATTATGAGTTCGTGACGCGTTTAGCGTACCCTTTCTTGCATTAGCGTGTTCGTCGCGGTATTATCTAATATCCGATAATGGGGGTTCAAGGTTGGTCGCTGAAAGCGCTGTAATGCAACTCTGTCCCAGCCCGTCGCGCCCTTTGCGCTTTTATCAATACGCCGGCACCCCAGCGCCGCCTGTCGGCCGCCGCCAGTATCGCAACGGAGACGAGTGCGCACGCTCCATACTCCCCGACGTTGCCGCATTTATTGTCTACATTTCCTTCACCCTCAAATCAATCCCATCAAAATAACCCCAGTTCCCTTTTCTTTTCGTGATCCGTGACGTCCTCAGTGCAATGACGTAAGTGCAGTTTCATCCTCGTCGCGCGAAACCCTGAAAAAGTTAACCTAGCATCCGACCGATTACGTCAATAAACGAGATTACTCGCGGGTTCGTTTCTCCAAGCTGTTTGTTTTTGTATCCGATTCCTAAGCCGAAAGTGCGATTACACCGGAGCTTTAAGAATGGTAAGTGATCGATTCATTAGCGGTATTGTTTAGTGTTGTGCGAGGTCCGAGCTTGTTTATGTGCGAGCGGATATCTGCATAGTGTTGTGTGTTGCAGATGTGAGCGCGTAGTTACTTTCGCTGGGTAGCACGCTTAGGAATGAGGTTACTATCTAAAATAAACCGCGATTTTTACCGCGCCGTTTTAGCAACGCGATCTGAGTTACCCGGCGAGGGGCACTGCGCATGTCGCTACTGAATATTAAATCAAATGCATCCACTGCGAGTATGCTGCGCCCATTTGACCTGCATTTATTTCGACGTTAGTGATAATTTATATTTAGATAATACCAAACCAGTTTCGCGGTGTCATTTACCTCAACTGTTTACACAACAAACTACATGATTATATATGGGTGTATGGTTGGATTTAATCTCGGCAAAAAATGGAATAATATGTCCGGTTTGAATAAATTATGAATTTCGAAAACATTAACATGAATTTTAAGTAGATACTGTACATACATTATGTGTTTGAAGTGAATATGAGCAGTAACAATAAACATACATGAATTACCATTGCGTTCAAAGACGGCTCATCTTACGCTCATTGAGGGTTATCAGGGGGCGTGTTTGCTTTCATTATTTACGATTTTTTGCACCCTAAAAATGTCGTTTGCGTTTGCATAACCCTTTGTCCCGAGCGGCATTCATGTCGTGAGAAAATGGGCCAAGTTCAGGGTTACCGGTGCACCGATTGTTCCATAAGCTCACGTCTTTCCAATGCATGGTTGATGCTTTGATGCTACATTGTAACTGGTTTGATTCAGTTTGAAATGTAAATTGTTACCAATATTTAACACACATAACACTGTTAGGAATTTGTGGACGTCCTCTATTTTCTCGATAAAAACTTCGCCTTTTATATTTAAGAAAGAACATTAAATAAGTGAGCACTTGCACACACATTGAACATGGCGATAACAGGGCAAGAAAGGTAGAAATTATTGCCATAAATATAAGACAATGAAATATTTTGTTGGGTTGCCAACAAATACAACTAACAAAATACCATAGGAACATTTCAACAACGGCAGAGTAGTTCTGAAACAGAATTTAGTCTACCTTTAGATAGTTCATGGCACCCATAGTCAATCGACTAACGTAACGTTTTGAATTTGTAATCGGTTTTTTTCACATCGTAATTCACACTATAAAACCTAGGTCTAATTAATCATGTGTCAAGTAAATGCGATTATAATAACAGGTTGATAAACTATTGTCTACACGCACAAACGATGCATATGAAATGCGTTCATACCAAGAGTAGCTTTATGTATAAAATATGTAGATTAAAACTCAAAAACACTCGTATCACACATAAAATTTTTGAATTCCTCAAAACGCAACACATGACCCTAGCTAGCTAGATGGTGGAACTCTTCAGTGGCTTCCTCCTGGCTTCATCATCACGTCATGCATTTTGTTGCCCTCGAAGATACCAAATTATTGCATTGTCGTCTGAACTACTTATACGACAAGGTCCAATTGGGTACAATTAATAGTAGGTTAAAATTTACTTCTAAGATTTGATTACATTATTTCCTTTGTTGGTTACCTAATTAAAAACAAGTGAAAGTGGTATAAAGCTTGTAAAATAAATATAGGTGACGGTCTAAAAAGTAAAACAAGAAAATACTTTTACAGTCTATTATGTACAAGGATACCTACCATACCTATGAAATCTGGTACCTACAGAGTATGAGTGCCATGTAGTATTTGGCCTTGAATAATGGTACTAGGGAATGGTAACTCCATCTTCTTCCTGTGTATTATCAAGATCTACGGCAGTCACCAATGCATTTCAAGCGGTGGATATTGGTGTAAACCCCTATTAGGGGGCCGCTACTAGTAGGCCGTTTTTATTTGTTTCGAGGGGAAAACCTTCTAAAGGTAGCCGTTGCCATCGCGACGCTGGGTTATGTGGCATTCCTACACACTAAAACCCCCGCATCTCAGCACCCACTAAAGTGGACGTATATTAATTTGGCCTTAGTATAAGATTAATCTTTTAGGATAACTTCCTTTAGCAGCATTTAAATGACTGTCTATATTAAATAGATGTCAGATTTTGACTTTACAAATAATCTAATAGGTAGGTAATGTCAAAAACGTATGAATTCGGGAAAATTAGCAATTCTACGTAAAATAAAATAAAGCATTATTTTGGTACGATTTTAATTAATTTTTATAGGTGGAACTAAAATATGTGTGTAACGATGACAACATTACTGAAAGGATAATTATTTTACCTACTCATCAGGATGGTACAAATTACGCTATTGTGAATCTTCCAAAAGCGAAAACAATGGTCTTTGTAAGGTAGCTTATGCAAAAAGATGCATGTCTATTCTTAAAAGAATTATATAACCACTAGTTGCAATCCGCGGTTTTATTCGCGTTAAGAAAACACTACTATCATGCTACCCAAAATTATGCCACCAAACCTTTCCATGCCACCATGCCACCCAAACTACCCACCACCCACCACTCAAACCACCCTAGCTCCTCGAAACTAGCCAAACAACCTAAAACCACCCGTAACCACACCCAAAACCACTAAAAGAACCCAACCTATCCAAACTACCAAAGTCACCCAAAGTATCTGAACCTTTCATATCACCGTACCACTCAACTGAATCACTCATACCACTCAAACCACCGTAACTCCTCAAAGCCACCCAAACAACCCAAAACCACCCATACTACCCAAATCACTTAAATCATTCAAATTCACCAACCCATCCAAACTTTCCATGCCACCTAAACCAGTGTTCAGAGTGTCAGTCGTTACATGGATGGGTGACCGCTAGTGCCAAAATTTAATGCAAGCTTCCGTGCTTCGAAGGGCATGTTAAACCGTAAATTCACTTTATTCACTCAAATTCGAATATATAAAGTTTTCTAAAAACAAACAAATGTATCCCACGGGAACCGCGCATGTTTTCGGGATAAAAAGTACATCATAGGAACAGACAATGATACTAACATACATATGCATGCATACATTCTCATCTATATAATATAGGCTCTATGTAATAATATATGCTCCGTGAAGAACAAAAATAAATCTATTCCACAGGAACAGTACATTTTTCCGGGATAAAAAATAGTAGCCTATATGTTATTCCAGACCATAATCTATCTCTGCACAAAATTGCATCCAAATCCATTAAGCCGTTCTTAAGTTATAAAGTAACAAACATCCATCCATCCATCCGCACAAACTTTCAGCTTTATAATATTAGTAACATAGTAAGATAAGATTATATTTTCCAGAATTCACTTAGGTAATAAAATAATTTAGCAATCATTTTCTACAAAACTGTCAGATAAATAACTATAACATATCTTAATCTTCTGTATATTCAGAGGGTGAAGAGAGGTTTCACTAAAATATATTCATGTTTAATTTCTAAGGAGTATTCAGTTTTTCTTAAGTTGAATGACCACCATGGTAATTATATCCACAATAAACCAAACGAAGGAGTAAGACACATAATATATGCTTTGATGACGTAAACAGTTTGTGTTGTAAAATAAAATCAAAACATTCAAAAAAATATATCAAATGTAGACATGACTGCAGCAAAAAGTAATTACCCGACTGACGCCGTCACTACTACAGTAATTACAGGAATGACTGCGTCAGAAAGATGGTAATGTTTTTTCGAGCTTATGTATTTCTTTGGCATGCCTCATAGCCCAAACGGTTTAACGGATTTTACATACATACAACATACATATGAGGTATCGTTAGAGTCGTCTCAGTTGTCTTAGTAACATAGGCTATACAATTTTTAAATATGGTACCTTCGAACGGAGAAAAAAGGGGTGGTTTGGGACGAAATATTTTTGTATCATATTAATGTGGGTACTTATCAAATGAGTATGGGTATCAATGCCAATTCATTTTAAGGAGTCGGGTTTTTGTTTTTAAGATAATCCTCTAGTATAAAGGCTTTGTTTATTAAGAGCGCTTGCGCTTGATTTGGTGATTTCAGCTGAAACAAGTGACATGGTACGTAATAAGTAGTAACTTTCGTTAAAAGATCTTAAGCGCAAGTTTTATTAACTCCAACTTTTTACTTGTGCTGATTTTGGATACAAGGGATAGTTTTTTTGTAAGTTCTACAACATATACATGATGTTATACACGGCACATAATTTATTATGACAATGAAATTTTAGCCACTGAAATTGCGTATAGCGTTCATTATTACTTAGATTGTTGTAAGATAAAGAGTCGCTAAACATTGGCTACCAATTACATAAATAATATACAACCGCTACACTATTTCTAACGCCCCAAAGATGTACATACATTGTAACCAGCCAGTCCTAACAATGCTAACCAAACAAGTGTGGCATAAATTCGTCAATACGTCAAAACATGTACCTACTGTTTACAATGCTCCAAAAGTCGTATTGTGTGCTCTGTATGTTATGTACATTAGGATAATAATGTATCCAATAAGGAACATGACTTATGACCAGCGAGTGAGCGATCGATGATGTTGTTACAAAATATTGTCATACCATAAACAAACCATTGAGACTGAAGTATCAGAAAAATGTGTTATTTAGATGTAATTTTTACTACAACGAAATTTGATTTATAATCTTAACATATAAAGAAGACACACTAATTTTTTATGCTTAAATTCGCAGACTTCGGTTCATAAATGATGCTTATCACAGAAATATTGCTGTGCGGTAAATCTATGAATATAAACTTGTAAATACAATTGAGAGTAGAACATACCAGATTTTCACTACGTACTACTATTACCGGCTCGACTTTTCATTTCAAATTGTTGCTATCTATCGTCACATTCAAAACACATTACATATAACTACATTACACACACTACTTTGTCGGAGGTTGTAAAGTTACATTAATCTACAAAACTTACTGGCGGCTGTTCACAGATTCGATACAAAGGCGATTCGGATAAATAAAAGCTTAACTTGCCGTTTATAATTGTTTTCAAATGGAAGCCTTATTCAGTATTTGCTGAATTGCGGATAATGGATAACTTCGATTCAATTTCCTTTTGTATAAATCGCGCAATTGATTGGTTTAAGATTTATTGTTTTGTTCTGTCCTGTTCATTGTTTTACTAAACAATTGTTTGAAGTACCTATCAAATAATTTCTAACGGAACTCCAAATCAATTTGCTTTGCAAATTTGTTAAAGCGAAAATTTCCAACTCTTCGCTCGCGTAGGCAACCGTAAGATTTCGTAAATCGCTGTAGATTTCAAATTGTTGTTGTTTTGTTGAAAAATACGTTCGTACTTTGTTATCTCAGTCCTGAGGGAGTACTCGAATATTATCTTTTGTACTGAGCCACTTGAAGGCTGACAAATTATGGGCAACCCTCGATTAATTCCGGTGACAAATGTCTTCCAATAAGGCCAGTCCTATCAATCTCTGGAGAATAACTTAATTGGATATGTGGGCGGGTGGTTGTACGATCAAGGTCGACTTCTGAAGACAATAGTTACAATACTGAAGCAATTTCATGAATCTCAGTTGGGATAATTAAAGCGTCGATTGACGTTTGAGATGTTCTCATATATTATATGATGGTTGACATCACTACTATATTATATACTAGACTCGCAATTATAGAAAATGTAACATAGCATACATACATACATATATTTGAAACTTTATATCTAACAATGTCAACTAAATAACATTGTTTTAAATAGGACTATCTATCTATCCTATGAGAACCGTATATTTTTCCGGGATAAAAATAACCTATCCCACAAGAACCGTGCATTTTTCGGTATAAATGTAGCATATATGTTATTCCAGAGTTTATCTAGTAGTCTATCTGTGTACCAAATTCATCCAAATCTGTTCTCCCATTCTGCAGTTATAGAGTAACAAACATCGGTCCATCCATCCATCCATCTATATATTATCTATTCATCCATCTTCACAAACCAGAACACAGTAGCGCTTAACACTGCTGTTATAAGGCCGAAATAAGTGTGGTGGTGGTGCCACCGGAGTCGAACCTTGAAGAGTTGTACCACCGTTAAATAACACCACAGTAAAATATAATATCAAACTTAACTTTAAAACCCCTTTGCTTTTGCTTTGATATCTAAAACATTATTCATTATAGCAATTGAGAGCCATTCAATGTGTAGACCACATGTAATATGTCTAATACATAATAATATTCAATTTTATCGTTCGCATGAAGTCGCGAGCTAAGGTCTGTTAGTTAGACAAAGACGAAGTACAAGATTGTAATTTTCTGATTGGGTGTCTTGTTCGCCGACTTTGTAAGCTCGGGCCGTGAATCCATTAATGTATTCCTTTCAAACCCCAACATTGTGAGGCATTATGTATTGACACAAAAAGTTACATGCAAAAACGAAACGTTTAGCCGTCCTCTAACTGCGTTCAAGGTTGAATTTTATGTTATTGGTACATAGGGTTGCTACTTTGGCATATTGATATTAAGATGTAACAATTTATTTTAGTCAAATAAACTTAAAAAAGAGAACACGCGTGGTAACACATTTGCAATTATATTGTCGTTAACCCATTATTGTCCTACTGTTGGTTACGGGTCTCCTCTCGGAGTAAGAAGGCTTTTAGGCCATAGTCCACCGCGATGGCCAAGTGCAAATTGGCAGACTTCACACAACTTTGAGAACTTTTTTTTAGAGAACTCTCAGGTGCGCAGGTTTCCTCACGATATTTTCCTTCACCGTTAAAGCAATTGATAATTAAATTTTAATTCACACATCACTTCAAAAAGATAGAGGTGCGTGCCTGAGATTTGAACCTCGGACCTCCCCATTAAGAGGCCGAGTTTCAACCATTAGGCTATCACTGCTACATTATATTATTGAACGAAAATCAATTAATAGTACTAAAGAATGATTACTTTTATAAGAATTTCCTAGTTTGACTTCGATGGCTCAGCTGCTGCATCTGACACTACGTAATAACGTAGAGGTATTAACGTATCTACTTAAGAATCCAATTTATTATTTAAAGACTACGTGCTGTCAGCTATTCAACCTGATGCATCTATTCAATAAAATTAAATAAACTATCTATTATAAAAACAAAAAGTCCGACTGTTTAACAATAATTCATTGAAAAGTTAAAAACTAGTAGGTACTCGTACTACATACTTCAGGCGGTGACAAGCGTAGTTTTTGTAGTTTATTCTATATTTTTTGTTTCTTTATTATCAGTGAAATGGGTATAGGCACATCTCTTGATAAACATTACCTACTTTCTGACGTAGTCTGATAAACAAATTTCACTGACAACCATATAGTAACCTAAAACAATATGAGTTTGCGTCAGCCGAGGCTCCAAAGCGACTGTCGAGGCATGATTTCGCTTTGTAATTGTAAGTTTGACTTATATTTGTCCTGTTCGAAAAAATAATAATTAACAAGCAACCTCGTGCTGCGCCGGTGAGCATCCAAAATACGATCAGACAAGTTCTTGCTAAAACAATAAATGAATAAATAACCTTTATAATTTGACCGGTGGAAAATATTTAATTGTATGCTTCACGCTGTGTCCCGCGGTCTCACTTGCTTTAAAAATATTAACAAAATAGCATTTCTTCAAAGGAAATTAATAGCACTATTTAAAGGTGGTAGATCCCTTTGTGGTTCGACTCCGGCGGCTCTACTTCTACACCTATTTCTGCCTTATAACAGCAGTGTTAAGCGCTGCTGTGTCCTGGTTTGAAGGGTGTGTTAAGGGAAACATACTTATTCGAGGGCTTTCAACTTATTCCTCAGTGGCAGCAACGTATCTGTGAATGACTTCACATTTTTTGTGTTTACAAATCGACAGTATTTGCTATGCTTCATTTAATGTATTATCCTAGAAACTAAGATTATTTTGTCTGAGGCAGCAAAACATTTTCAGCGAATTGTGCGCTTAACATGGCTTTGCATTTAGATTCCAAGCTTGTCTGATTTAAATTCCTCTTCCAACGGCCACAGAAAAATGTAGCCTTGACGCTTTTTAAAAGATTTCTGTCCCGTAATTTAAAATTGTTTAAAGCTGAGCGACTCTCTTGTATTAAAATTGAGCTGCAGTTGACTACGAAGCTAAGAATTTAAAATAAGCTGCATCGCCTTCGCTTTTTCAAGTATAAGTAAATTCACGTCCAAAGTTTCCGTTACAAACAGAGATACTTACATGCATACATTGTCTACCAATTCGCACTTGGTCAGCGTGGTGGACTATGGCCTAAAAGCCCACTGACTCTGAGAGAAGACCCGTGCCCAGCAGTAAGACAGTAGTGGGTTGACGACATACATACCAAGCTAGTAAAAGCTTGTTAAATATACCTTATATACTTTTACCTTCGTGAGTTCGACTACTTGTCTATAAAATACAATGGAATAACTTGATACACGTATTTGCTGTTTACATAATTTTTATTTATATCGTATTACTTACTGTTTACTTTTTATAGGAACAACGTTCCAAGAAAATTTATATTTAATATCTTCAACGTACTTATATGTTTATTTACACAATTATCGTAATTGTGAATAAATAACATATAAGAAGCCAAAGCGTTGGGCTATTAAAAATACCATAAAAATGGAGTCAGTAAAGATGAAAACAAAGTATAAGCTGTAAACATCATTCTTAAATAAGCCCTATTTTGTTCTTCCTACATTAAGACTTGCTATACGAGATTGTAAAAGGGGTGACCTATATACTTAATGGATTTATCGACTGCATAAAACTTCTGAATTATTTATAGACATCATTAATTAATTGGTACCTATATAGAAAGGTTCATTTTATTAATGTTATACGTCGTTAATGTGTTTATTATATACTAATAAAAATCTGGGTTATTACTTTTTACGAAAATATTCCCCAAACCACAATCTTATTTTACTTAATTAAAGTGACCACCATAAAGTTTTAGGTCTTCAAAATTATTATAATAGTAATGCTATATTCGTTACTTATATTTAATGAATGTGATAATATGTTGAGATGATTAATGAAAATATTGGTTCGTAGAACCTACCTGCCTAAGAAATAGAAATAAAATCAATCCGTTTTCAACATCATCAGAAGTAGCAAACGGGCAGTTCATCTGGTAAGTGGGAAGTGCCGCCCATGGTTGGATAATGCTGAAAAATAAGTTTTACACACTCACAGCCCCACAATAAGATTTTCTCCTGTGTCGTGGGTGCCATGGACACACATAAATACAAATACACAAACACCCAGATCTGTCTGGCCGGGGTTCGAACCCGGAACACACTACGTGTCAGATCGGTATGTTGACCGCTCAGTCACGCGTGTCGTCAAATGCCGGGTTTTTAACATTTTTTAAAGACTTAGGTTTAATATGATGTACCTTTTAACGCTTCTTCTCCATAGCAAAACACCTACCGAAGTAGTGGTTGATTTTATTGACCTTTAAAAAGAATTCTAGTAAGGATCTATTTTAATTTATCTCTCTATTTCCTTAGATAAGAGTTTAACGAGCTCATATATATTGAGCAATATCCATTAGTTTGTAATGGAATCTCCCTTATTTATTTTTATTCAACTGACGTAACTTGAGTCAGCACTGCGGCGACATGATCCACTTGTGGCGAGCTTCAGAACCTAAATACTTATGATTGTGTTATTCAACCGTCACATTCTTAACGTAAAATAATATAAAGTATTAGCGTGCCAACAATAACAAAAAAATACCAACAGCTACAGTAGGTCGAACGGAACCAGTATTGGGTCACTTTAGATATATTTTAAATATCGAGATAATGCAAAATTCTGTGTTTCTAAGCAACAAATGAGAAATTAGTCAACCTGATTTTAAGGGCTTCCTGAAATCAATGAAGCAGTCGACAAACCAAAATGGAACAGAGTTTATTCGTCGTTGACCTAAGAAGCATCATTAAACATCCAAAACTGGTTTTATGCTACAAAGAACTTAGTTAAAATGAAAGGTAAAAGCGATTACTTATAGTTTTGACTTAGTTTGAAAAAATCCAGGAGGAAAAATCGCTACTCGATGCTCTACGGAAGAAGTATGTGTCCTCATAGGTATTATCCTTCTGGGTGCCCTGTATTCGCGTTCTACTAGTAAAGATCTTATGTTCAATTAGATTCTCCATCAATCCTCGCTGGAGCAGTCTGCAGGAGTGCATTCGTACCTATTCAGTTTTTACACACTACATTTCACCAGTTTTAAAAAAATAATGACCACTTTACACTAATTTGGAACAGACCGTTTGCAATTAATCATATATTTCTTAATTAGTAGCTATAAATAAGTATAAATATTTTAATTGAATAACAATAAAAACATTTTATATAATAATGTAACAAATAAAATTCGATTTCATTCATCAATAATTTACCATTGCTTTCATTCATCAATAATTTGCCATTTGCTGATTTTATATTGAACCTAATACTAGTAAATAAGCATAACCTACTTAACCGAAACCGAACTAAACAAAGTTATGCGAGTCAAAGATATTTGCTCATTAAAAATCCAGGGCGATTAATTAATTATTTTTCGAAAAGTTCAGAAAAAGGAATGACAAAATTAGCGTGGAATGCGAAGTCGGTCGGGACGGTGTCAAAATGAAGCACGTAACGTGTTTGCTTTAATATTTTACGATCATAAGTAAGGGTTGACACTATGACAGTCATCTGTAATCTTAAATCTTGTAAGAGCGTTGACTGGTAGAGATTGTTTTCTAACGATATGAACGTTATTTGGTAGGTACTTTGCGTAGCAGCATATTTTATGTCAAATTATTTATACTTCTCACTTTTTGATGTTAGGTCTTGTCCATAATAATGTAATTTTTGTCTCGTAT
>DWNY01001562.1:0-12432 GCA_018250635.1 Telegonus apastus
ATTAATGCAATGACTATATTTTTAAGTAGGTTTTATACCGAAGATTGTTCAATAAATATATGTACTATCTTATATAATAAACAATATACATAATTGATGCTGCTCTGAAAACAATGAGATGACCAACCGCTAAAACTACACACATAAATAAAATTGGATTATAATGTATTCCTCGGTGGCATTTTTTCTAATATTAAGATCAGATTACAATGTGGTTGATTAAACCCGAACGAACTCGATTTTACAATTGAACTGAGAATTCGGATGGTATTTTCCACCAAAATTTTAGTAACTTTAATTTTGTGACACATGTCTACAAACCACTAAATCCAGCTCTGAGCATTATTAGCATACAGATACACTGGTATTTTGCTCTACGAATAAATCACGTCCAATTTTATCTTTGAGAATTCAGGAATACATTGTTAGTAAAATGTAGCCTTAAATGTACCTTTTCTTTTATTCGCGTTTTTGATGAATTATTTTCATGCTCTGTAAAGCGCTAGTTATCTTTTTGGTACTATTTTGAGCAGTTATATTTTGTTGTTGGCGTATTTTGCTCTTAGTTTTAACACGCGAAGGAACTGAAACTTATTCGTATTATTGTAGTAAAAAATAATTTTCAAGTATGTTCAGCCAATTTTTTTGTTTTGCTCTCCAAAATATGTTCATAAAAGTTTTGTGTATCCTTCAAAACACATGCAATACCTAATCTATGTGAATGGGCGGCAGTGGCCACTAACTAGACTGCATGTTCGTTTGCTACCCCTGTATTATAAAAAATAACTTGAAACATCTGCATAAAAATACTGAATTTTGATAAATATAGTTTTAAATAATTATAATAACGAACCTATACCTATTTAGAAATTCGGATTAATTGCCAATCGTACAGTAATACCGCAATTCAGGCATTCGTTCTCCGTATTAGATCGGGCCTGTAATAGCTGACTTACATTCCAACACAATGCTCAACTGGATAATAAGGAAAATGCCTCAGAAATTATGTGAATGCGGAGAGTTCATTAACTGGGAAGAATGGGTTTATATACTTTGGTAGCTCAGAGATTTCTTTCGTTGTTTTGCGTCAATTTTGTATTTTCACACAAGTATAACTACGATTTATGAACGTTGCTTAATTAACCATTTCAAAAGTCACTTAGTCTTATTTTTGACTTAGTAATGTGAACTTTTTGATTAGATGGTTTCTCAAAAATCATTAATCAAACAAGGAGATTGGAAATACAGGTAAAAGCAGGAAGTAAAAGGTGTCTACTCATCAGAAGAGGTTAAGATGTGATATAAATGTGTATTTCATGTATAAAAGTACCATCGCAATTTATTTCTTCTGGTAAGACTGACAAGAGGGATTTAAAGCCTGTATAGTACTTACTATGCACGCTGTTTACATATATTCCTGGAATCCATAATAACGTTATATCAAATAGATCGTATTTGTTTGTCTTCATAAAAGTGAGTTTTCTTGTTGAACTACGTACAAAAATAATACTTTTATAATTTTTAGCACAAAAAGGTACAGTAGTCTGTAAACACAGATTTCATCTCATACCTCATACCCCTAACGAGGTAATACAAATTGTACCTTCTAAATCGAACGGTGTAGCGATTTTTTCTGCTTACTAGGCAGGACACCTTCATTAAATGGACGCGCTTATTTGATTGGACAGTTTCGTGAAACGAAGTTTTAACGATGGTTACGGAAATAGATTTGATTTGCAGGAAAACTTTGGACGTAACTAAGAGCAGTAAAGGCGTGAAATATTATAGAAATTAATTTGTATATTTTGGTCGTTGAAAGTTGAACAAAAATTTACAGAGTTTTTGAAGTCACGTGCGTGTTAGAAATATCGTTAGGACCACTTTAAAGGACCGTTTTTTTGTTAAGAACCGGTTCCTCTTGGCGGTTTTTAACCTGATAAATCGTTTTTCAATTCAGTCTGACTGAGCTTTTGATTGGTATATGTTAGTATATTGGTATAACCTCGGTTGCTATTCAAATCAAAGTATCGAATACTTGCTTTGAGCTAGCGACCGCGTTTTGTAAATATTGAACTTTTATATACAGGTATTTATTCGAGCGTTAAGGTGCTTATAACCTATTTTTGAACAAGTACTACAATCGGTTTATGTACTCCACTGGGACGGGTCCCTTTCCACAATTAGAGGAAGCCTGGAACATACTGCATCACGTTGCTCCAATGCGAAGAAAATGTTGGTGAGGGCCAATTAACATCGAATATATATAAAGTTTTTAATGATAATAGCCATCCCACGGCTGACCTCAGACGCAGGGAAGTGCACATGAAATTTAGCCCACTAGTGGTCAACCATCCAACTGCCTAATGACTGCTGGGCTACATGTTCAACAATATGTAGGTAGCATGAATAGTTTTAAAAGTATTTTTTAAGACTTTACCGCTTTTGAAATCATAATATTAAGATCGAAAATTGTGTTACACGTATATTTATTGTGAAAGGAGGAAAAACAAACTTCAAAACAATCATTCGAAAGCAAGCTTACGATGGATATCAAATAAAAATGAGGAAAGGTGATATTTAAAGTAAATTAATGGATTTTGCTGTCAAATAAACCAGGTTGTTTCTTCCGATATTTAATTATTTCTTAGAGACTATTAGACAATCAAGTCAATTTTTGATATCCAGCGATACTAGTAGTTTTTTTTCCGAAATGTGTAGTTGATGTTGGCCTTGAGACTTTTGGAGGCGAGCCTAATGCTCAGCCGCGACAAGAACACTACGGGGTGGAGGAATAGAGGGATAGTTTTGGTATCCCTTACCGGTTTAGCTTAACTAGACTTTCGGCATTCGCTAGAGGGCGGGACGGTTAGTATAGTAAAGGATATATTGTTAGACACAATACTAGACAAAACCGGTTGATGCCCCAGCCCTAGTTAGCTGTCAGAAGTCATGTGATTTCCGCGCGTTTTGAGACGAGTCCAAAAAAACCCTTTTCGTGAGAATTGTGAGTTCTTTGTGAATTGAGAAGTCTTTAACAATATATACTAAAGCAGCCATAGAAATATCGATTTAGACCTACGTATACTTGCGAGAGTGGAGGTAAATTTCTCAATTTTCGCAATTTACATACGCTAGCGCGTTATTTACACATTACAATCTCTACGCTATACCGCTTTTGTTGACGCATTACCGAAGGGTGTTTGTTTAAGTTTCTATTGACTATTAAGTACAAAGCAGGGATTTGCAAATGATATATTACCATACGTTATTTACCTTAAAATTTACGTTATTAGTTAGAAATAAGTGCGGCGGTGGTGCTGCCTGAGGCGAACCACATGAGTTCTGCCACCAGTAAAACTTCACCTGTAAAGCTTGAATGTATCACAATTTATTGCATATATATTTTTGCCCTTCAGAGACATAGTACATAGTTTTTCTGCTTCAAGTGTTCTACTCTTATTTGTACGTAGTTTCACAGAAATTGCTATATGCGCTGTTCGCAGTTGACGTGTGTACGTAAAGGGGAAGTTGTTTAAAAGTTTCTATTGACAAAGTGTTTCATTTACTGGCTATGCTGCCGCCTGCGAGCGTGTTCAAATATGCCACGTATGTAAAATAACAAAGCAACGAATATAAAATTACATTACCTATACGAATCGGTTTAAGTTTAATATTTTTTTATGAATGATTGGTTAAGTCAATAAACTGAATGTTCATGAATTCTTCAATTGCGTCAGTATTTTAATAATACCGACAGAAATATAAAACATTTTTTTTTATTCATTCAATATGATACATACTTTAAAACTCGGATTGTTATTTCAATATATAAGTATTTAAATTATTTTTGTGAATGTCGTTTACTCCCTTAGTGCACCTAATTTATGTATACTAATGGACCCGCCGCAATGGTCGAAATTCGACCATAATTGAAATTAAATGAAAACTAAAAATGATACACACAAATAATAAAGTTTTATAATACATTTTTGTCTGTACATTAGGAAAACATTCATTATAAGGAAAATGAGATTTAATTTGCTAAGCTGCATTTAAAAGAAATAATGTAGAAGCGAAAATTGTGGGAACAATTTTTCGAATGCTGCGTGCAGAGAGGAGTCTCAGATTAGAGATCCGTGAAAGTTCATGAAGAGAATAAACGAGGAGAGATATTATTTATGAATAATAACTTTTACATATATATAACATTTATCTGAATAAATCAAGCATTGTTTACATTACTGACAACAATACTGACAATATTGACAACAATATCGTAAACAATGTGTCTATGTCATAAAATATTATTGCTTTAAAAAAAAATTCGTAACGCACTGACGAAATATACCAGTTTATTTTATTTGGTTGTACAATTTTAGTTGTATTTTTTTAATTATAGTAAATTTTCAACCATTGTGGTGGTTCCATTAGTTAATTAGATTTAATCGTTGCACAAGACGTTATATACAAAAGCCCGACGACTTTCAATTTCATTAGTATCGTAATTGAATCGTAGCAAAGTCGCCGCGTTCAAAGGCAGGTTTGCAGCGCGCATTTATTCAACGTATGTACAGTTTAGTGTTTGAATTTGTTTTGTGCCGGGCGTTTGCGGTTTAACGTTCAAATGATACGTGAGAGAGAATTTTTATTCGAAAACCTAAATATTTGCCTATGAAATATTCCATTACAAAACATTTTCGGGCAACGTTATCAATTATATTTCGTTTATTGTATTGCTCTCAGCTTTAAGTTTGTTATTTATTTAACAAGTTCGTTATTTGTTATTAAAAATTTGTGGACAAATGAAATATGAATAATCTCTCTGGAGAATATCAACTGCAGAAATAATGAGAAGCGCGCATATAGAAATTGCTTGCGTTGCAACATTTTGACTGCAAAAGTTTGATGAAACCAGTTTCATTGGATTATATTATAATTACATTATAAGTCATCACCACTGCCCATGAACATCTGTAAACAACTTCAAAAAAAAAGGAACTAAGGAAGCCTAATTTTACGTATGGTCAAAGATGCATGCAGACTTATGGAAATATATATTATGTGCTTGAAGATTAATTTGAAGGCTTCGTGTGATATTTGCCTTATCGCCCACTTTGAACCAGAACCCACAAGCAAAAATCTATAAGACAGATTAATATATTAAACTTAAAAATTTTCAATTGCAAAGATCCCTTGCGTTATTATACTTGCTAGTAATCGTGGCTATCGTAGTTTACTTAGTATATAATACGTATATGTATTGGTCAACAATGACCACATTTGTAGCAATTTAATTTTCTGCAACCGTTGTTACAAATATTTATTTTTATTACATTTCCAGCGCGGTTATATTGCGGCGAGGGAAATTATCGTTTTTCGCTAGATTTAGCTTTGATTTTGTGGATAAATGTTGTTTGTTTATTTTGTGAAACCCATTCCAACTTTAACATAGCTATAAAATAGTTAAATTATTCATTGCTGTAAATAGAAATTGTTTTTATATTACTGATGAAGCCAACGAGCATGCAGTCCACTTGGTATGTGGCCACTGCTGTCCATGATAAGTAACCATTAACCAAGTAACCAATTTCATATGGAACAGGGATATTATCCAAAGTTCATCCCATATCTTTACTTCTCTTGATGATTCAGTTGATCATATCATATATCTAGTCCTATGTGAGCCAGAAATCACACAATTTCATCGAAACGCAAGTTTTGCTACACTAGAAATATGTATCCAATAATGTTAAATTCACTCACAGAATCAAATACATTTTTATAGAGCATTATTTTTTGTTTGGAACTCGTATATCACACACACGTATTATTGTATTCAATAATTGCTGATATTATCATTGAGCCATTTGTAAGGTTGCCGCAGGGAAACCATCTACGTTATAGATGGCCTTTAGTCTTTAGACTCACTAAATTTGAACGTATAAGGCTTTTATTAGCGAAGCGCGCACATCCCCGCGGCTTGCGTAGATCTCAACCGATCTACGAAGTTAAGCAACGTCGAGGGTCGGTAGATGAATGGGTTACCGCTAGTGGTAAAATTCCATCGCACATCGCTCATTCCAAGCACGCTTCTGTGCATCGGAGGGCACGTTAAGCCGTCGGTCCGGTTGTTATCATTGGGTAGCGGTCGTTAAACCTCGTCAAAGGCCTTATGGTTTGAAACCATCCGACACCGGTTGGTCACTAATCCGTACCCCTTCACTAGCACGCATTGCAGTAGCGTTGTGGAGACCCGCATCCAGCAGTGGGACATTAAAAAAATGTTCATTGTGACTAGTTATTACTTATATACCAATACCGATCCCATAACGGAAATCCAAATTAAAAACTCCTCAGGTCAAAACTAGTCGATAGACCTATTATTTAAAATATTTTACTTACGGCTAATAAAGATTGAAAACGGTAAAAGAGTCGAAGATGTGAGATCTCAAAACTTTTAATAGGCTTCGTCAAACTTATTCCAACGCCTTAAGTTGCTCATGAACTACAAGTACTGTTGAAATAAATTATTAGCCCATATTAATATATTCAACAAGTTTTGTAAGAACGAACTTATTTATGCACTTATATTAGCCACCCAATAATAAATAGCAGTGTTGGTGTGATTGCAATATATTGCAAATATTCACCTAATAGAATTCACCTAATTTTTCTATTCTCTATGAATTTTCTTTTAAGTATTTTTCAACAAGGTGGTAAAATGAGTATGGTTTGAGGAGGGGGGTGGCGAGGAGAGGGGGGATGGAGGTAACACCGCCATATCTATTTCTAAGGGGAAGAAGTTCTTATGTTCCGTTGGAAGGATGTGATTACTGTATCACTTACAATTAGAAGACCTTCTTATTTTTTAGGAGTGAGAAAAGCATTTGTGATTGACTTCAGGATTGACCCCAAGTTGGTAAGAGATGAGCGGTACTTACCACTTACCATCAGAAGGACTGTAATCTTGTTTGCTTAAAAATGCAATAATAGATGGCTCAGTTAGCGTGGTTAAAATAAGTCCAGCAAGATATTGAACCTCTAGCCTATTAGCCTATTAGCCTATTCTAAAAAACTATTTTTACCCGACTGCGTCAGAAGAAGCGTAGTGTTTTAGAAGCGTTTGTATGTATTTATGTATGTATGTCTGTTTCTTTCTTTGGCACGTCCCACAGCGCTAAGGACTTGATGGATTTTAACATGTGAGGTTACATATGACATATGGTATGACATGACATAGCTTAAACGATTCTTATATATGGTGCCTGGAAACGGATAATAAAGGGGGTATGGAACGACATATATTTTTATCATAACGATATAGGTATCAAATGAGTATGGGCATCAAAGTTTAAGTTAATTCATTTTAAACAGTCGGGTTTTTTATTTTTAAGATATTCTCTTGGTCCAAATTTCAAAAGAAAATTCATGCATACGAATTATCTGTTCTGAGAAATGCCTATAAGCCGTCGTATACGTCAAAGCTCAGGTGCAAAAGTAGGTACTTACTACGAATAAAATCTTTTAAATGGTCTAAGATTTCACCAATTCGCCGTAATGTTGAACAAAGGTTTGTTCAACCGTCAGTAAATTTAAGCTTTCAACCGCTATCAACTGATTCACTTCACTGCGCTATACAAGATTGGACCTTTATAGTTTCTGTAAAATATTTTCTATGGACATAGGGCATTTCAGTGCCAAAAACAGTATGTGTACATACAATTGATATATCTAATTGTTAGGCTTGTTTGTAGTATATGTAGGCTTTAAATAGAAAACACGACGCTCTTGTTAGTATAGAATCCCAAATTTCCTTTTTACAAGTCACAAAACATGGTTGTTGTGAGTACACATATTCCCATTAAATATATTAACATAATAGTACATAAACTTGCCTTAAGGGAATCTATTAATCTACATATAGATGTTAAAGGATTACAGAAATAAGCAAAGGGTTTTGGTATATCAACTAAATTGCATAAAGAAATACGAAGCCATTCAAAGAGGCGAAATAACAATAGCCGGCGAGTTCCTGAATATTAATGAAAAGCAAAGCTTCCTAAAGGATGCCACAGATCTAACCAATGTATGAAGAATGAATTTAGTATTAAGTTACATTTCAACGTATATAAAATTAAGCCACGAAAATTTTGAGAAAAACTTTTTAGTGTTGTGTATTGGGGAAAAAATTACGATTCACCGTGAAAAGATTTGTAAAAATCACTATAAGATTTACGTATTTTTATCCGCTTGCGTCAGAAGTAGGGTAATGTTTGTCGAGCGTATATGTGTGTATGTCAATTTTTTGGCATTCACTACAGGCTTGATGGATTTTAATATTTTTTTAATGTTATGGAACTGGCCAATCCAGATAAGACCACAGTCCTACTGGTGATCATATCGGTGTTGATTACAGATATCACTTACCATGAGGTGGGCTGCATGCTCCATAACATAAAAAAATATTATTATTTTATGTTCACTAAAATTCGGCTGTTACGCAAGTGTTTAACTGGTAGTTTTAACGACTATGCTATACTGAGGACACATAAATATAAAATAATAAAACATAAAGAGAATTTATCTATTTAAAGAAAGCATTGAAGCATTCAGAACTCAAGATGAAAATATATTAAATTGGAACAATAACTATACGTCAATTGAGTGTATGATCCCTACGTTGATAGTCAGATCTGTACTGTCCTCGGGGAAACCGGATCTTAAGTTATCTCATGAAGCTAAGATATCGGATCTTGGACAGAACATTGATAGTTCATCATAATCATAGTATTGAGTTTTGATGTACTTTTTATGTAGAATCACAGAAAGGGGTCACTGCCGTCTATAGACACCTGTGATCAGACTATGATAAGACTAGAATTCTTCCTGAGGTCTGAAGCTAAGTTGGAACGCTTGGTGAAGTACCTATTTTTCTTACTTCTACGCACACTACACTTTCATAACCCAGTACACACCGTTTAAACAAGAACATAGCAACTATTAACATTCCTATTATAAGATAGGTATAGAAAGGTCTGCAATTATAAAGTACCATTCATCTGGTATTGAAAACGTGAGGCATTCGTTTGAATAAAAATATCTACCCAAAGCTTGGGTATTATCTTAAATCTCAATTCAGATACATACATGTATGTTTATAGTTTCTTCCAAAATAATTATGTTTCCCTTTTCATAAAGCAAAACATATTTCTCAGAAAGGGTTGGCTTAAGAGTTTTTGCATCCGTTGCGGTACTATAAATGTTAGCTGTTGTCGTATAGTTTCACCTTCATAATATATGTACATATGTGTTTCGAGCAAAAAGCAACTAAAGTTTATCATTTCATCTCTGTTTATAAATTACATTAAAATTTGTTCAGTTGCATCCAAGATTCTGATAAGGTCGCATGAAGCCAGCAAAATATTTTTAAAGGATTCTGTAACTATACGTGTGTAAGCATGTGCTTTGCCCTTGAAGCCCTTCAACTGCTTCTTTTCTTAGATATAGTAAACTGCTAGCTGCAAGTAAGTGAATAGAGAAAAATACTTCAGGGAGATCCCTGGGAAATGTTTTAAGTGTCGTAGTCGATCAACGAACAAGCTTGTAAAAAGGCAGTTACTTTATTATACATTTTTTTTAAATATGGAAGTAAGAAAAGAACATGAAGTCCACTTGATGGTAAGTGACCACTGCCGACCATGTACCTATGAAACCAAATCTAGGTAAGACTAGTCCTACCTGAGGTGGGCCATAAATGGCTGGCAGACATAGGTATGGAGGTGATGTCGGTGGAGTCGAAACACATAGGATTCTACCACTTCCAAATTATATGTAGGTACATAGGTATTTTACATATAACTCAATATACATAAATATAATTATCACATAAATATTAATTAAATTCAAAAAGTTAAATAGCTGATCGGTCAAAACGTGTAAAAGCCTCTTTAAACAAAAAGTTGGCCTAACAAAGTTAACCGCCCAGGTGGATCGATCCGGATTCCACTTGAACAAATTCGGTAATTACAATAGTTCTGGTACAGAACCCAGACCACAAAAATGCTTGCGTAGCACACTGGCAGACCTAGGTGGAATACGTTCTAACTGCGAATTTAACAAATTTTCATTCCAACTAATGATGGGATATATTCAGAGTTATAATTAACTAGTTTCCGAAACTGACGGTTAAAAGTTTTTGGAAAGCTTTGCTGGGCAGTTCGTGCCATGTAGATATAATTTTATTTCATCATTATAAAATGGTTATATTTGTACGGCCTTTAATAATTATCAATCAGATAGGTGCATTAAATAGGTGGACTAACTTGGTTGTCTCTGTAGTCTGTTTGTCATAAAAGGTGACTAAAAGGGGCCTCCAGGATCGCGGGCGTAAGAGTAGAACTCGAAACGCCTGACCAGCGACTTTGAGAAAGACCACACACTGTCGGAAGTACGCGAGGGTCTTCAAGAGCGTTATTACCCTTCCGATCATAGATAGGGGCAACGCTTTTCAAGGACTCCGGTTGCGTTCCGTTGGAGATCCCAGGGTTCTCTACGTAGCGTCGAGGAAGGTCACCGTGGGGGTTTGAATGCGGTAAAAATCCCACACAACTCGGTGTCTCTCCAAAGGCACCGTGGAACCTTTTGAAGTTTCCCCCCCCCGTCAACAAAAAAAGGTGGACTTAGTGGACATGTTTATGAAAAATTTCCGAATATCCGACCGAATTTTAGGTACCTTCCCATCTACTATAGGCACTAGTTACTAGTAGGTACAGTACAAGGTATAGATCACTTGTGTATAAGAAAAGTAATAATTGCCAAGTGAGACTAGTATGATATACCCCAAATTCCATACTGACAATAGTTGTTTTCGATTTAGGGACAGTATAATTCAAATAGTATTTGGCTTGGCACAAATCAAATTCAGTAAGTATATCTGATAGCGCCTTAAGCGTCATAAAGTCAATGATCAATCTTCGTATAATTCTTGAGTTTTTTTTAATCGCGTGCATATTAATTAATCATACGAAAGGGAACGACGAAGGAGAAATCGTGTGGAAAGAAACAACACGAGTAGTGCGTTAAATAAATACTATGTTCATTTTAATCTCAAAAAGCCTTTATTAAAATTCATTTACTTTTCAGGTTCCTCTCAAAGAGAAATTCCCAAAACGTTTTCCATTTTTCGTATCGTCAATCAATATTCGACTACCGGGTCAAGTCAAACAGTTAAGCTTTGAGATGAAAAACGGAACGTCCCATAATAACAGGCATCAAATTGATTGAACAAACTAAAAGCATGACGTCACGTTAAAATAAATTGAAAATAAATAAGTTTTACAGACACATTTATCGATAGCGAATATTTCGATTTTAAATTCGTAGCGAAGCTCTAGCGAAATATACAGTTTTACGTGTATGATTCGCCTGTTTTACTCATTTACTGTTGGGCTCCATTTTTTTTCTATAACGGAGGAGCTCTAGCAGGTTTTACATTGATATCTGAATAAAGTAGTAAATGAGCATTCAGTTCACCTGATAGTAAGTGGCCACTGCCGTTAATGGACATGTGTTATCAGCTCCAGGTGAGATTAGAGTCCCCGCACCTCCCACCTGAGGTTAGCCAATGATGCGTTGCTACCTTTGAGGACTAAGTTAGAACGTTTCGGACAAGTATCCATCACTAAACTTTTCAAACCAGAACTCAGCAGCGCTTAACATTGCTGTTATTAGGCAGAAACAAGTATGGATGTGGTGCCGTCGGAGTCACACCACAAAGGGACCACCACCTTTAGGTCGCTCTAATGCCTAATTCTAAATGAAGCGCAGAATACTTTATCAATATTCTTTATATAGAATACTTACGTCTGAAGGTGCAAGTAAAATAACTAATGGTATAAAATTCGTCCTCTTCAATCAAAGCGGGCATCCAATAAAGTAACAAATTCGAGCTCAGTTTTCATAAGATCTAGCTGTGTCTGATTTAATAAAGATTTTCACTGAAATTAGGTCATAAGTCACTTACAAATGCTTCGCTTACCTTAATATAAACTCTCAGCATGTTACTCTACAGTTTTGGGGAGTAAATTGAAAAATATAAGAGTTCATTAAAAATGAAAACATTGCTGTATTAAACATAAAACTTACTGATTCGACAATTTGCATTTATGTATATTTTATACGCCTTTAAAAGCGTGTATGTTGAAGGGAATTGGTCAAATTCGGTGGAGTTTACAGTATCTAGGTGTTTCAAAAAATTCTGGGCATGAATCCATACTTTACAGGACTATTAAGTATCATTATTTTTAAGTCTATACTTACAAAACATGAGTTTAATCAAATTCATGGGCAAACGATGGTGTGGCGACTTCCGGCAACTCATCAAGAGATGGCGCCACTAGTATTCTGAATCACGCTATCGAAGCATTCTCAATA